>JAQZBX010065613.1:0-16267 GCA_029593785.1 Cabassous unicinctus | reverse complement strand
TAAATCCTTTCATCTCAGGCGTATTCCACAAAGCCGAAAGTCATAAACCAGGAAAAACAAGAGATGGCCACCAAGCCTATGTCTGGGTCCTTAGAATATGCAACAAAATGGATAAGTTAGGAGATGGAACCCCCCCCCCCCCGCCCCATCATCAGCTAGGTTCCCAAGGTGGCTCATCGTTGACGTCGAACTGCTCTCGATACAGCACTTCTCCTAAGCCCTCTGGGTAGTTGTATACTTGGTCAGAAAGTTCGCAGTGAGATAACGGCCCAAAGAGTCGGGTAAAGCATCTTCTCTTTTTCAACGGAATTTTTAAAGAGGGATGTGGTTACCTTGAGCAGAAATACCTGGCGGCCTGGGCCATAGGCTGCAAGGACAAAGAGGAGAAAAGCGCAGCCCTGACACCAGCTGTGCAGCAGCAGCGGCGGCGGGAGAGAAATAGAACCGCGAGGCTAGAAGAAAGGTGAGGGCTGATTGGGAGAGGACTCGGCCTCGTCACACCACAGGGCAGCAGAGCGAGAAAGGAAAAAAAAAAGGCAGAAAAGACGACGACACGGAAAAAAAAGGGGGGGGGGGTGGACCCAGGGGCCGAGCGAAAAGCCAACGTAGGCACTTTTGAAAGTTTTACAGCGTGCCATGGTGCATAAGTAGAGGAGCATATTCTGAGTGAATATGTGACCAAGGCTATCTTTATACTATGTTCAGGCCCTTGCCATCAAAACCAGTATCTCAGAACAAACAACCAATTCTCTGCTTTTACTATAATTAAGCATTAAAAAAAAAACACTTGCTATATCATTTCTATTTCATGTGTCACAAACATCATCAAAATTAATTCTAACATGTTATTAAGCAAAAGTAGTTAAATTCAAGGCTCAGTGCCTTGTTAAACTCCTTGCCAAAATATCTACTGTTTAAGATCCTTGGATTATTTTTCATTTTATACAGTTCTATTGTGGGCAAGCTCTTCTGTCTCTAACTCTGAAAGAACTTAAAAAGTCTTTATAATTTATTAACATCTGAAAGGGCTGCCTTCCTAGGTCAAGACTTCTGAAGTATAGATGGAAAGTAGATTAAAAATTAGACATTCAGGAGGGGCAATTGGAGGCAGAGTAAAGAGCTCCAAGAATCAGCTCATCCTACAGGGCACTTAGTAATCAGCCAGAGCTACCTAAATTACCTGTTTGGGGGGCCCAGGAGACCAGAATAGCATCCTGCAACATCCTTGGAAGAATGGAAGGAGGAGACTGCCCTTCTGCAGTGAAGATTTGTGAGTAGAGTATTCCATGCCACAGCGGCTGATGCCCATCCTCCAATGGCAGTGCAAAATGCCTCAGGACCTATATCCTGACTGAAGTTGGAAGCTCCATTTCACAAAAACAGGGGAGGAGGAGACGGTCAGACACCAGCTTCAGCTACTGATTAGTAAATTCAGCTGGCTAAAGTCCAATACTAAGAATAGCTAAAGTTTGAACCTGTCCAAGTTCAAAAGAGGCTGGTAGCATCAATTTTAACTCCACCTCAGCATGAGGGGAAGCATGGCTGATTGAAAATCACAGTGAGAGTAGGGACTGGCTTCTTTACACCCAGGTCAGATTGCAAACCTAGCGTAGGCTCCAACCTCTCCTACAGCAGGGAAGAAGTTGGGGGGAACCGCACCAGTCTCTCTAGGCAACTATTGCTGCTTTCAGGCTGCAAAAATTGGACTGTGGGGCACTCATATGGCTACATTCCCATCCCAATATGACATGAGGGAGGGTATTGTTTCCTCAGGCTCTCCAGGCAACTGCAGGCACTTTAGGCCTACACTGACTATATTCTTGGACATGTGTGGTTCCATCCACGTCCCCCAATAGGATAGGAGGAGGGGTTTGTGTTTCCTCAGTCTTTCCAAGCAACTGCAGGTGCTTTCCGCCAACATGAACTAGACTGTTGGTCCCATCTGTGGCTTCATCTCTGCCCCTGACAGTGTAAGAGGAGGGACAGTGCTTCCTCACCTTCTCTGGACAACTGCAGCTGCTTTCAGCCTGCATGAACAAACTGTTGGACACATCTGTGGCTCCATTCTCACCCCTGACAGGGCAGGAGGAGGGACAGTGTTCCCTCAGCCACTCTGGGCAACTGCAGCTGCTTTCAGCCCACAAGGACTAGACTGTTAGTCACATCTGTGGCTCCATCTCTGCCCCCAACAGGGAACAGAAAGAATAGTACTCCCTCAGCCTCTCCCAGCAGCTGCATTGCTTTCAGCCCACAAGGACAAGATTGCACCTGTGGCTCTATCCCCACCCCAGGCAGTGAAGGAAGGGGTGTGGAGCTCCATCAGTCTTTCTGGGCAACTACAGATGGTTTTGCCTGCAAAGCTTGATTACTGGACACAGCTGCAGCTCCATCCCTACCCCTGGCAGAGGAGAAAGATGGGAGATGTTTCATCAGTTCCTGGGGCAACATGGGCAGCGTCAGCTCCACAGCTTTCAGTATTAACTGCATCCTTGGCTCCTAATCTTCCAACAGCATGGGAGAAAGGGCAAGAAATAGATGAAAAAGAGCTGGAAAAAACTCATATTGGCTAAACATGACCCACTATACAGTTCCAAATTAAGTTGAACCAAGTATCAAAGAGGGGCTGTAGCACAAAGCCAATCAAATAAAAATCCCTAGACTAAAGAAAGAAACTGAACCCATAATAAATAAATCTAGTAAATCAGATGCTGAGACACCGACAAAAAATTAGAATCCATACCAAGAAAGTAGAGGATCCGGCCCAGTCAAAGGAACAAACTAAGCCTCCAAATGACATAAAGGAGACAACTAATCATAAATGTTCAAACAAATTTCCTTAATAAATTCAATGAGATGTCTAAAGAGATTAAGGATATTAAGAAGACACTAGGTGAGCACAAAGAAGAATTTGAAAGCATACATCGAAAAATAGCAGATCTTATGGGACTGAAAGTCAAAATAAATGAAATTAAAAGTACACTGTAAACATATAACAGCAGATATGAAGAGGCAGAAGAAAGGATCAGTGAGTTTGAAGACAGGGCCTCCAAAAGAAAAGAAAAGAATGGAAAAATTGAACAGGGTCTCAGGAAACTAAATGACCATGGGAGATGTGAAAATACATGTCATGGTTTTCCAGAGGGAGAAGGGAAGGGAAAAGAGGCAGAAGGAATGTTTGAAAAAATAATGGTAGAAAATTTCCTAACCCTATTGAAGGACATAGATATTCCGTCCAAGAAGTAAAATATACTCCCATCTGAATAAATCCAAATAGACCTACTCTGTGATACATACTAATCAGAATGTCAAATATCAAAGAAAAAAGGCAGCCCACTCAATGGGAGAAAATATTTGGAAACCAAATATCCAATAAAGGTTTGATTTCCATGCTATATAAAGAGATTATACAACTCAACAATAAAAGAGCAAACAATCAAATTAAAAAATGAGTAAAACACTAAAATAGACATTTCTCCAAAAGGAAATACAAATGATGAAAAAGCACACGAAAAAATGTTAAATGTCTCTAGCTATTAGGGAAATGCAAATCAAAACTACAATGAAATATCACCTCACACCTCACTGATTGACCATTATTCAAAAACCAGAAAACAATAAGTGCTGGAGAAGATATGGAGAAACAGAAATATTCCTTCACTCTTGGTGGGAATGTAGAATGGTGCAGTGTCTGTGGAAGATGTTTGGCGGGCCCTCAGGAAGCTAAATATAGAACTGCTGTACCATATGGCAATCCCTCTACTAGAAATATATTAAGAAGAACTGAAAACAGTGACGTGAAAAGACATTTGCATACCAATGTTCATAGTGGCATTATTCACAATTGCCAAAAGATGGAAACAACCCAAGTGTCTATCAACTGATGAATGGATAAACAAAATTCATTATATACATACAATGGAATGCTATGCTTCTGTAAGAAGAAATGAAATTGAGACACATATGATAACATGGATGAATCTTGAGGACAGTGCGCTGAGTGAAATAAGACGGAAACAAAAGGACAAATATTGTGTAGTCTCAGTAATATGAACTACATACAAAGAATAAACACATGGAGTTAAAACCCAGGGTATACATTACTAGGAGATAGGATGAGGGCTGGGAAGGGATACTGACGCTTAATATATGTAGAATTTTGAATTAGCTTGGTTGTAAAAGTGTGGAAATGGATAAAGTCCATGGTAACACATTATAGTGTGGATTATGAATTGGATTGTGGCTGAAAGGGGTAGAACAGGGACATAAATGTCTACTGAAAGAAAGCTAGAGAATAATCTAGGGACTGTATAACATAGTGAACCCAGAGGTGGATGAGAATTTGATTAATAGTACAAATACAAGAATGTTCTTTTATGAATTAGAACAAATGTATGTCACTATTACAAGGTGGTAAGAATATGGTTATGTGTGGGAAAAATACAATTAGTGTAACATATGGACTATAGTTAACAGCAATATTGTAATGTTCTTGCATCATTGTCAAAGAAAGTATTATATCAACACTATGTCAATAATAGGGGTATACGGGATTTTTTCTTTTGGACTAAGGAAAATGTTCAAAAACTTACTGAGGTGATGACTGCATAATTCTGTGATGAAAATGAGACCAAGTGAATATACCCTTTGGATACATTGTACAAGGCATGGGAGTGTAGAACAGAGTGAACCATGTGGTGGAACATGGACTGTGGTTAACCGTACAAATATGAGAATGTTCTTTCATGCACTGTAACAAATGTACAGTACTAATAGATGGTGTTAATTATGGGGGTGTATGGAAAAAATATACCAAATGTAAGTTATGGACCATAGTTAGTAGCAAGAGTCTGATGGTGTTCTTTTAAAATCTGTAACAAATGTTCCATAACAAGGTAAGGTGTTGGTAGATGGGGTGATGTATGGGAATTCTATACATTATGCATGATTATTTTGTAAACTCCTAACTTTTTTAATAAAATATATATTAAAAATGATTAGGAGACTCTGTTAACTTGAAATTTCTCCCAAGGAACAATTGATGCCATTAGATTTCTATAAGTTCAATTAGCATGCAATTTCAGAGGGACCACCTATTGAGGCCCACCTATGCTGGCCAAGTAACTGTTCTTAATTTGACAAGACTTCAGGGGTTTGTTTTCAATTAGTTTAATTCCTAATATGGTTTGAGTTCTGGGGTGTGAGTCCAGCTCTTGAGAGGACTCATGGCACTTTTCTGAAGGGGATTTCAGGTATTTCTCCCTCGAAGACAGCACTGGGGAGAGTGGGAGGTGGAAGAATTGGAAGCCAGGGGGTTAAATGGCTTAGCCTAAAGAATCCATGGCATACCAGAAGTCTTAGGAAGAGTAATAGACTCTGAGAACCCAGGTAACCTAGTATTGTGTAAATATACATTCTAATCTAAATTTAGGGTTTGGTACTATCAAGGCTAATGTCTGACAAGTTGTAATTATATCTTTTAGGTGTTGTAAACTAATTCCTGCTTTTCTCCTCAGGAATATGATTTTCTTTTCTATGTTGTTTCATATATTGGTTGCAGCAATATACCTATGTGGGGTATATGCTGTTTCCAGTAGCAAAATGAAACTACCAATTTTTGTGTCTCAAAACAATTAGATGTTCATATTCTAATTATTGCATTCTAACTTTACTCCCTAATTCTACACCTTTCGAGTGGATAAGGGACTTAGTTATGAGCTATTATTTTATGTTTTTGCAATATTATAAGACCAAAATATATTTTTTACTAAGTCAAGTGTGTGCAGGTAACTTTGAATTGTCTCGCAATTTATATGTATGTAACTAGACAGATTCTTCAGTGGCTAATTAAATGATACCATCTAAAAATGGTTTATCTTCAAGTGATAGGTTCTATCTACAGATTGGTTTTCCCTGAGGAGGTTAGATTTCAGGCAATTTCTGTTTTAAATCACTAGAGCATCTGTAATAAATCTAATAGATAGTAAATATCAGTTTTACTTCAATAGTCCTAAAAACTAGCATTGTTATATGCCAAACTACTGAAAAATGGATGTTAAACTGCAGACTATCTCTAGTTTTGTTTTTTTTCAAACAAACTATCACTTGGAAGATATTGTTAACTTTTTAATTAAAAAAGAAGATGGAATTCCTACGTCTCACTCTCCTATTTATACTATCTAAACCCTATCTAAAACCAGACAATTGTAAACTCAGTTCCCTTTGATGACGAAGGATCTTATTATAAAAAAGATAAATGTTAAACTATATTTTTTGCAAATATACTATATGTACAAGATAACTTTGCCCCAAAATGCTTGAAGTCATTTTTGGAATCCATTCCAATGTAACTATGTTAATTTTGTAAAGTTGAAATGGTCATATTCAGAATCAAATATGAGTTGTAAAATAATTGAAAAACATTTTCACAAAAATGAAACAAATTATTTTAAAATATTTTTGAGGTCAGAACTTACCTGGGAACTTAAGACATATAGAAACCCAAAAAATCCAAATAAGTCCATCCCTCAACTAATCTATACTCTTTCCTAAGAAGTTCACTGTTTTATTCTGTCCCACCTTAAATACATTCTATGTTTGTAGTATTTAATAATTGAGAGATTGTTACATGGATAAAAAATAAATAACAGGCACAAGTGCAAGAGGGCAAAGATCTTTTATGTTTTTCTTTTCTATATCCTAAGCACCTTAAAGAGTACCTAGCACAGAGTAGATTAAATAAATAAACAACTAAATAACTATCTAGATAGCCAGCTATAATAGGAGAGAGGGAGATTTAGACTGACTGATTTGAGGCAATGGAATTTTAAAACTTGCTTCTGAATGTTGACATCTCCATTTACTGATTTACTGACCTGGTGATCCTTGGCCACAAGTTATAAACTCTTAGTCTCTGTTTCCTTAGCTTCCAAATATCAATTACTTATCACAGACTTATGGTTAAAAATAAATGATATTATGTCCATGGCAATACCTTAGAAACTTTAAAATGCATATAGGTATTATATATATATATGCTCATAGTAAATACAAATAAATATCTATACATGCACACATAAATAAAAGCCCAAGTTATCCTCATTTTCTCCCTCATGGTTACTAACTATATTTTTGGCTTAGGTAAAAAGTTGGCCTGGGAAGTCCATAATTTCATAATATTGAGTCATGCATAGAATTCATGATATCTCTAAATGCTTGATTTGGGAACTAGAAAAATTAATGGTATTATGTACTCAATCCTTAAAAGAGGCTAATGAGGGGGGCTTACATTAAACAAGTTCTAAGAGAGGATTACGACAAAGAAAAAAAAATAGCATTATTCTGGAATAGTTAAACATGATTTGAGGAGCAATTTTCAAATGAAAATTGAGCACGTAGACTGTGCAGAGCACTTGAAATGGGATAATAAGAATCTTTTCATCACTGCATTTTCCCCCATCTCTATAAGACCTGGAAATCTGTCACTTACTAACATTTAACTTGGGTGCACATGTACAGAGATTTGATGAGATAATGAAGAACAAAAATACAAATAAAAAAGGGCAAAATATGATGACAATGATCTAGCTCAGGTCAAAGGACATGCATATTAGAAAGGAGGCAAGGAAAACAGCAGTGCATGTAGTATCATGCATCTTTCACCAATGCTGCACTGCACTGAGAGTCCTTCCTAGAGAGTTTGGGGTGTGGAGAAATTGCTATGATTCCATTGATGCCTCATCTGTTTAAAAAAATAATAAGAAGAAAGCAAAGATCTTTGTCAATGAAGTCCAACAGCCAGGTAGATCATATCATGTATATCCAGGTTCTACAAACTTATTCAAAGAAAAACACAGAGATAAGCAATTTTAACACTACAAACAGTAGCAAAACTGCCTTTGTGATTAAAGTGGTTGAAGCTGGAGAAGCACTCAAACACAGAAGAAAATACAAGCTAAATGTCTCAACCATCCATTGACTAAGATTTGTTTAATTGTTGAAAGAATGATATCAATAGATTTTTAGAGAATTCATTGTTAGAAAAAAAGCTTTTCCGTTGGTCAAGTTTGATCACCTGTGAAAATGTCAGTCAATACCTCAGAGTTGTTCGGCTCCACTTTAAAGTATTAATAAAAACACTTCATTTCGGAGCTGTGAGTCATTATTCTTTCAAATTGACAGTATCAAAACTTACAGATTTCCACTTTTAGATTTTGAAATTTACAGAATATGCCAACCTAAGTTCCCTGTAAAATATTAACATCTTCAGATGCCTATTTCTAAGCTTTTGAGTTTTGGTTGATTATATATTTTTGTGGCAGAGACAACAAGCTCAATTTTTAAAATTCCAATAATACACATCTGACATTTTGATAAACTCAGTTTTATTCAGACCTCACTTGACTGAAAGGGACAAATTGAACAACAGTAATGTCAAGAACTGCCAAACAGGACTGGGCTAGTAGAAGATAAGAAGTGTGACATAGCTGAGAAACCCCTGCTGTCTGTAAGAACAACTTGAACAGCACCAAAACCAGGTTTTTAATTATCAAAAATACTGCTTTGCACAGGCAGAAATATTTTACATACAAGGCAGAGTAAATATAAATCTGAAAATCATAAGCATATCAAAGCTTGAGGAACAAGTAATTATTCAAAAGTTTTATTACCCTAGAATAAATGGAGATGTTATTAAAATAAGAGACTATGTTAAATTAAATAATGGCTCTTTCCACTTTTCTGTTTCTTCATTTCATAAGTAACTGCATTCAACTTAAATAACAACAGTCTCTTATTTTAAACTGTGATGATAGGAGTTACAAGTATTATTGAATCCTTCATTTGGTAGCATGTTCACATTCTCAGTCAGTTAAAAGCATTTACTGTATCAGAGTTTTCAGGAAAACTGTCAGAGTCAATCACGTCTATCCACAGCAGTTCAATAACTGTAAATACATTTGTTTTGCTACGATATTGCAAGGATCCTCAGATATAAATACCACTACTGATAAATGATTAAGTATTGGAAATCTTTATTTTTAGGGTTTAAAATTATGCAGATACAAAAACACCATATTTTGTTATGCATTCAAAAGTAGTTAAAATAATAAGTAATTTTAATATCTCTTAGTTCCAGAAAAAAACACATTTTCCTCAAAACTATTTGCTATTATCTTTTCTTTAGGTTGAAATGATAACTATTAATACAAAGTACTACATCTTCTTTTCAGAAGCCTTTGTTCACTTGGTAAATTTTGTTTTCTTCTGTAAAGACACAACTTTGGAAAACTGTCCCGAAGAACTATCATTTAACAATTAGAAACTTTGATTCATTTTAAATTTATTGCAATATTACTTGACTACTATCTCTACTCTTTGCTACTAATAGTCAAATATAAATAAATGAAACAGAGCAGTATACATATATAAACATGCCAAATAATGGTCCTATAAAAGCAGTTACTTCCTTCTTCCTAAAGAAACGCTGAATTTACCTGCCATTCATTCCCTACTGCAAATTAGTTTTCCAGGTGCACATTAGCGTTTTCTTTTCATTTCATTTTGTTAAACACATTCTTTCTTTTAGTAATGCAAAACATTGCTTTGATAAAAGCTTATGAGATAGTAATCCTGTTCGACCCTGCTACCCAGTGTCCAACACTGTTTCCCTGTTAGACACATCCACCTTTATTTTGAAAGAGAAGGTAAAACAGAAGAGGCTCTTACCAGAGACAGAGAAAACAATTCGTTCAGCTAGATCCAACAGTGCTCTGTGCAGCCTGGCAGCATGAGTGATCCTTGGGCCTCACACAAAAGCGAGATAATTGGCTCTCAATGAAGAGATGTAAACATCCATCATAATGGCACTGGGGCTGAAACTGAACGCTACCTCAGCTCTTCTATGTACTCCGACTGGAAGATGATGTCACAAACATCAACTGGGTGTACTCTCATTGGCTTCTGTTACCTGGAATCATATCTTAACCCTAAACTGTCAGCTGCAAATTGAAATGCTCATCTGTGACTACAATTTTTGCTGAAAAGGGGAGTGAAAGTGATGTTAAGCTACTGAAGGATCATAAATTAAAACTATGATCCCCAAAATATGCTAAGACAAATTTGCTTAATTAATTAATTGGGATCCATAGGAACTTTATTTTCCTGAAAGTGTTTATTAAGTAACAGCATTTATAAAAGTTATTTCACAGAATGGATATTAAAGGAAATGATCAATGTAAGCACAGCATCTGGAATCATACATTTTTTAATTATTTTGCATTGATTTTTACAGCCTATCCCATGAGATTTTAAAAAGTCAAGTGGAGAAAAATTATAATGGGGACAACTGTATGGTAGAGATTTCAATCAATTTGGTCAGAGCAGGCATCTGTATATTTAAATCTTCTAGTAAAAATACAGAAAAGGAAAGGCATTTCATTCTTTGAATGTTAAATGATATGTCAAATTTTGTATAATAAAGTTTAAAGTATGAGATATTGAAAGCATAGCATTATAAAAATAATGTTAAATATTGGTTTTTTACAAAGAGAAATTTATAAGTCACTGGAACTATAGACAATCCCATTTTAGTAACTGAAAGCTACTTTATGATATTCTGTTCTCTTTGAGCACAAACAAGAAATAATTTTCCATCCCCTACCGTCTATCCTGACAAAATCCCTATACTTCTCTCTAGGCTTAAGTCCAGTGGGAGAGAAGGATAATGGGCTAAGCTGGTTGCAGTAGTTTGCTGCCAGAGGGACAAGACCACAATCATCTTGAAATATATCCATGCTTTCCCCCACCAAAACATACTGTCAGACACTTTACTGTGAGGCACAAGAATTACCAGAGCTATTCAATGACAAGCCTCATCTAAATCTCGCCCAGTCATATCCCAGGGCAAGCCCTTTGAAAGCTGTACTGTTCACCAGGCAAAGAGTACTAACACCTGGAGAAGGAATGAGGGAAATTTACTCAGACCTTCTCCGGGAAAAGGAAAGTCACCAACTGCACACTTATGTGCCTTTGTGTTGCTAATGTCCTTCTGAATAAGGAACCCAGAGGAAACAGTAGCTCTGATCCTTATTTCCAATGACAGAAAATTATTTTTCTTGTACGGCTTCATTGAAAGTTCTAAAAGTTGATTATAAATGAAACAGCACTTTCTTAGACCATATATTCAACATTTCCTACCAAGTTCTGACTTTCATGACTATTGGATTGATTAGTTGATGACTCCTGGTAGGAAAGTAATGTGATAAAGGAAGAAGAATTTGAGATTCGAGTTCAAGAGATCCAGCATCCAGTTCTCACCCATAGGTAAGAATTTTAGAAACTTAACATCTTTTATGTATAGAATGAGAATGATTATGCTACCTACAGATGCAACAATATATGGAAACTTGCTATATAAAAATGAAAAGTTTTACAACATTTGCCATTACACTTATTGTCGTTATGTAAAAGATTAAATTCATTTGGGAGTTATAAAATGCAGGGTCCACTCATTGCCCTGAAATTAATGAGTGGAAATATTTTTAACCTGAACTCTTAAATTTTCATGTAGAAAATAATGCTCCATATTAGCTTGATTTATAACACTAATTCACTCTGTGATCTTTTTTTGAACTTTCTCCCCCATCCCAGGATTATTTGGAATTTAATCATATTAGTTAAGTGTAAGAATCTAGACTCAGGAATACTATTTGTCAAGATGTACTTTGGACCAAAGTGAAAGACACTGTTCATTTATTTCTGACTAAAAGCATGGGGGTTTAGAAGGACATTTATTTTTAAAAAAGATTGATTGCCATGCAAACTGACATAAAGTTGAATTACAGATCAGGAAGATGAATTTGGACAATGGAAATACCAACTGTACTTCTTGTAGAGAAATGATAAAGCTAAGACATTGTGATTTCTAAGAAGATAGTAATAGATAAAATAATTATTTATAAAATAGAATATGCTCTTCCATTTCATACCTAATACTTAATTTTAATGGTACAAATAACAACAGAGATAGATAACTAGTAAAATTAGATAATTTCCTGTTGCATATAGAAAACATACTGATATATATTACCATTCAGTTGATTTTTTAAGATGAATGTATATCTGGTGATTTAAAAAACACAAATTGTAACCTTTTATATTTTGGTTTGCATTTGTTCTGGATGTCACAGTGCCATGTGTAATGGGCTTATAGAAATAGGGCATTGTGAAGATAGTAAATTATAAATAATCCTGCTGCTCTGTGGCATTTTGTTTCGAATAACTACATTCTACACAATGATTCATTAATCAGTGACTATCTTGATAAGGGACCCAGATTTTGTGTTATTAAAATGTACAAATGAGTTTTTTTTTTTAAGAATATAAATTTCAATGCTTAAATATTGCATGAGATAAAGATTCTAATCAATGCATCAGTAAACTTTTAAGGAAGTTCACTTATTAAATGTGAAACCATAAATATGTGAATTGTGTAAAATTGGGAAAATTATTGGACTATAATTTAATTCCAAGGAGGAAGAATAAGGGAAATGAAAGTGTAGTAAAAAAAATCACATTAACATTGGCCTATAATAACAACTTAATATTTACCCCATGTATTAATAAGTCAATTTCAAATTTTATTGCAATTCATCAAGAAAGAGTCTATGTTTTAGTTTTAAATAATTACATCTTTACATTCAGGGTGTGTCAGATAAATATAAAGAGACAATGGACCATATGTGAAAATCGATCTAATTACAATTCAGTAGTATTTTTTACATACAGAACCAAAAAACAAAAAACAAACAAGAAAACCCCAACATATTATCTAAAGCTGGGCAGTAATAATCTGAAATTCATGATGAGTAGAAATTACAATGATGTTTAAATTCTTTCATAGTATTTCTTTTGGAAGAGTAGAAGTATTAAATGTCAGAAACTTTCAGTGATTTATTTGCAGTATGTCCTCTTAAAAAATATAATGGTACTTGAACATCAGTCTACACATGTATTTGAGTTAAAGCCAAAAGTAAGATAGTATGTATGTGATGTGAACATTGGTAAGACATAAAAGTCCTTCCTACTATCATAAAGAAATCCAAACTGATTACATAATGTAAAAAAAAAAAAATTCTCAATGTAAAAATGTAAGAACACTTTAGGGTCCAAAACAAAAATGAAAGGATGATAACATTTCTTGAATATGTTATTTAAAATATATATGTAGGGAAATAAAATAAATTGTTTTCAGGATTTTAAAAAATCTATTTTTCTAAAAATGGAAAATAACAACAGTACCTTTTAATGTGAATTTACCAATACTATCATTATTTATTGCATTCTTCCAACAAGAAAGACCAGCTAGCAGTTTTGTGTTCTAGAGTAAAATATAAAAATAATTTAATTTCATTAGTCATGTAGACTTAATATAAGGGAAAAACCCTGTAAGAATTAAACTAGGCATTATTCTATGTTTACTTATATTTTTTGAATGATTTCTGATATGAAGAACATGGAATCTATAAAAAGAGTTTTTGCAAATCAAATAGAAGATATTTTGTATTTTGATCCAAGTGCATCTCAATTTTATTACTATACTTACATAATATATATTTCTCAGGAGCTGAAATCATTGCCATATTAATTGTTCAACAATTATTTATGTTACATCAATTTAGTGGCTAAACTAGTTATTTACATTATCAAAACGAATTAGCACTGGAGGCTAATCAAACCAGAGAAACCATCTCCCAATGTTTCCCAACCTGCATATTAATAAGGCTTCAGTTAATACTAACTTCAGAAGAAATGAATGTCCTTTAGGTGATAATTTTATCGGCAGAACTTAAGACTCTAAATGAGTTTCAAACTGTTGTGGATATTTTCACTTACTCGGAGAAGTCAGGTATATTAGAATATAGGATTTTACCACAGTTTGCAACATCAACTACTGGCTCTTAACCTAGTTATCCACAAGATGGCAGCTCTGTGTATATGGTCACTAACACTCTTCATACTCTAGATTTTTCTTTTAAAAAAAAATTTTTTTTTAAAAAAACTATAATTTATAAGTAACATAAGTTACTTAAGTGTATAAATGCTTATAACTAGCTATTCTTTTTCAGTTTAGGAAGAAAAAGTGATGAATGATATCTATTAAAACGTTTTGAAATGCAGGGATTAAAACTGTCTTAAAATGTATTACTTCAAAAATTCAGTTTTTCCTAACACAATGTTCAAATGTTTCATCCTAAATTTATTTCAAAGGTTGATATATTTGTGAGAAATGTTTTTAATTTTGTTTCACAAAATATGTTATATTGTTTTTAAAGAATGCAAAGTTAGTATACAAAATAACTGTGACTATGTACCAATGATAACTTACAGATGCCATAGAGATATCCAAGAACCAGATTTTCTACATACTAAATTCTAAGCATAACAAAACATGATAGGCATATCAATTTATTTACCTCCTTTGAATTCCTTTTCCATACTTACTCATCTTCACTGTCATTTTTTTTTTTCTTTATGTCTACCTTAAATCTATTATATGGCAGCTTCAGTATATTATCTTTATTTCTGTTTCCTTGCAGATAAAATTTTGAAAGTACTGAGAATTATTAGGCCATCTCACATTTCTTTTCTGAGAACAAATAGCCCAAAGATGTTTAGCTAGGTTTATGTGTCAGTAAATTTTACTGTGCAGAATGAGAAAATGGCTGAATAAAGGTGAACAAAGGTCTCCCTCTCCTCTTCTATGTTAAAGAAAGATGACTTTCCCAGAAATGAAGATAAGAAATTAATACTATTTTAGTGAAACTGATACTATTTCAGCACAGTTGCTAAATGCAAAATGAAAATGTTAATTTACCATTAAAGATATCTCAATGTAATTTCTTGTATTAGATTGAATTATGTACTCCAATTTTGTCATGTTCTTGATATGTTTCACATTCCTGTGGATGTGATGACATTATGAATGAGATCTCTTGAAGAGATTAAGTTTAATGTGTGTCCCAAATGAATGAGCTTGAGTCTTAATCTGGATTACTGGAGTCTTTTATAACTAGAAGAAATTCAGATAAAATCAGAGAAGATCGTAGGGAGAAACCAAGTATTAGTGGAAACCCAGGAGAGAAAGTAGAGGACATTGCTGTGACAGGAAAGCCAAGAACCCAAAGATTGCTGGCCAGCCAGAATGCTCTCAAACCTGGGAGGAAGCAAGCCTTCTAGCCGATGCCTTGATGTGGACCTCTGGCCTCTGAAACCATGAGCCTACATTTCCACTGTTTAAGCCAACCAGTTACGTTGTACTTGTCATAGCATCCTGTAAAACTAAGACATATACTCTGATTTATTTTACTAGGTTGCCTTTGGATGTCATGATCAATCTTTGTAAGAAACCTAAAGACCCGTGGGCATAAAGATTTTTTTCCACTGTGCTCTTTGAACAACTGAATCTTCTGTATTTTCATCCTAATTTTTAATCAAGGATATCACACTTGCTTATAAACATAGTCTGCTTTGTCCCTGCTATGAAATAAAAAAATTTGGCTTATGCTTTTTTTTTCCTTTCATCTCAATTTCCTTGCTTTTTTTCTCATGTTATCTAAATTAAGTCAAATTAATGACTACTATCTCTACCTGGAAATGTATGGAGCCACATTAATCTCATAGAATCTGAGAATTGAATTTAGATCTTGGTGAACAACATCTGAATCCAACCAATTTACCGTACAATAGAGAAATCTGGGGTCATTCAAGTAAAACCCACTATACTCAAAACACTGCTTCAGGCATATGGATGTTTACATAGGAAAGGAATTGAGAAACAGATTGGAATACTGATCACTGTGTGGTCTTTAACTACATTATAATTTTTTGGTAGATGATTCTTCAAATCAATGAGAAAGAATTCTATAAATTATTTGAATGCATAATTCAATACTATGCCTGTAACATGTATAATTAGTTTCTTTCTGTGTATATTCCAAGTTATAATATTTTTAAATTAAATATCTTATTTGTTACATGGTGATCTGTCAACAGCAGTTATTTTTCAACTGTTCATTTAAATATGACATTATTTCAGATTCTTTTGAGAGCTTCTCTGCAGCAGTGTAGCCCTATAAGAACTTTCTTTAAAAAAAAAATTTTTTTTAAGGTACCAAGGCCAGGGATTGAACCCCAGACTTAGTATGTGGGAAGCCGGCACTCAACCACTGAGCCACATTGGCTCACCTGAGTGTTTTTTTTTTTTTTTTTT
>JAQZBX010065612.1:0-16269 GCA_029593785.1 Cabassous unicinctus | reverse complement strand
ATATCACCCCACACTGAGGGACCCCTAAGGGCTCTGGTGACACCCAGGTCCTATACAAGTGGGGATAGCTCCAGAAAATGATGCCTAATTAGTGGGCTATTCATTGGCATCTGTGTCCCTGAGAGTGACAGAGTTGGACTCAAACAAGTCATCCCTGCACATGGTCCATCAGTCCCTTCTACTCAAACCTATATGTGATGCAGGAGTTTTCAGGTGTACTTCCAGAGACTGTATCCTCTGACCCACCTATGTGCCAGCTGTGCCTGGAATCTCAGTGGAGCTGCAACTCCTACCCTACAGCTCAATGGACTCATCCAAGTAACCTGGTGAGGAGACGATGATGGGCAACAGCCATCCCAGGGAATGGAGAGGGCCAGCAGCTGAAGGCAGGATAATCCTATCTGCTATATCCATGGAATATAAGCCCTCTCTCCCTTGGAGGTGGAGTGTACATCACCTTCCAAGTCCCCTCAGAATGGTGGGAGGAGCTGTGGACTAGAGTGGACTTGGTGGTGTTCTGTTGTAGACATATTGTCATTCAAGTAATGGAAGAAATTGTAACAGTGAGGTGGAGCCGGTGGCCACTGGACATTTTTGGGGCAGGGAGAGGAGGGGCAGTTGAAATGCTCGGGCTGTTTAGGGACTTTTGGTGTTGTCCTGAGTGGTGAGGCAGCGATGAATGTAGGCCATTTTCCATCAGAATATACCATGCAGAACTGGGTGGGAGAGAATGTGTTCTGTGATATGAACTCTGGCCTATGCTCGGTTTCAAGGCCCCAGGATGTGTATATCCATTGCAGGTGTAGTACCACACGGATGGGGAATGTTTGTGTGGGGTGTTGTTGGGGGTGTGGGCGGTGGGGAGCATGGGAATGCCTGTAGTTTCTGAGTAATATTTGGGTAATCTAGGCACCTTTATAAAATGTATATATATATACATATAACAAATAACATTTATATAAACAAAAGCACATATATGTATATGTATTTATATATCATTTTACAAATAAAAAAATTGAAATAACAAAATACTATGTCACAATGCTAAGAAACAACAAATTTCAGGTTACATATCTGTTGGGAAATGTTAAAATGAGAATTATCTTAGCATTGATTAAATTTAGATATATCTTTGTCCACTCTTTTATTTTGTATGAAAATATTACAGAATATTGGTCATAGGAATAATTTTCCAGTTACACTGAGTAATTATTTTTCATGTACTAAAATGTTGTTATTTTACATTTATCTGGTCTACTCCAGCTCTATTTTCATTACTATTTGCATGGAATACCTTTTTCCAAACTTTTGCTTTTAACCTAATTGTGTCCTTATGTCTGAGGTAGGTCTCCTGGAGACAACATAGAGATGGCCCATATTTTTTATCCATTCTATCAGTCTAGGTCTTTTAATTGGGGATTTCAATCCATTAACCTTCAGTGTTATTACTGTAAAGGCATTACTTATTTAATCCATTTTGTCCTTCCACTCTCTGTTGTCATATCATTTTACTGTCTGTCTTCTCATCCTTTAGTTTACCCTTCCTATTAATTTTCATTTCTAAATCCTTCCCCAATTCTCTCATCCTTGTTTTCTTTCCTTTGAGGCTGCAGCACCCCATTTAGTAGTTCTTGCAAATCTGGTCTTTTAGTAATATTCTATCAGTTTTTGTTTGTCTGTGAAGATTTTGAAGTCACGTTCATTTTTGAAGGACAGTTTTGTCAGATAAAGAATTCTGAGCTGGCATGTTTTTCTCTTTCAGTACCTTAAATACATCATACCACTTTCTTCTCTTCTCCATAGTTTCGGATGACAGGTCGGCACTTAATCTTCCCTAGTTTTCCTTGTACGTGATCCTTTGTTTTTCTCTTGCTGCTTTCAGAATCCTCTATCTCTGTTATTTGTCATTCTGAATAGTAGGTGTCTCAGGATAGGTCTATTTGGATTTATTGTGTTTCAGGTGTGTTGTTCTTCTTGGATATTGAGATTATGTCCTTCATAAGGGTTGGGAAGTTCTTGGTCACTATTTACTCAAATATTCTTTCTGCCCTTTTTCCATACTCTTCTCCTTCTGGGACACCAATAATGAAAATATTTGTGCATTTCACTTTGTCATCCAATTCCCTGAGACTCTGTTCCATTTTTTCAACTCTCTTCTCTTCCTGTTCTCCTCTTATCCGTTCAGATGTTCTTTCTTCAAAATCACTAATTCCACCATTAATCATTTAAATCTGTTCTTATGTGCCTCCAAAGTGTTTTTTATCTCATTCGACATATCTTTCATTCCCATAAGTTCTGTTACTTTTCTTTACAGGATTTCAAATTGTCCTTTATACTCACCCAGTGTTTTCTTATGACCCTTTATTTTTTTAGTCATATTTTCTTTAAATTCTTTGAACTGATTTAGAGAGCTGTTGATTATCACTGTTTAATTATATTAATCCTGTGTCTCTTCAGGATATTTGGTTCATTCTTTTGGCTGGGCCATCTCTTCCTGTTTTCTAGTATGGCTTATAATTTTTTGCTAGTGAATTTACTCTGATGACTAATTTCGCTCTTTTGGCTTTTGTTTTTTTAATCACAACTCTTCTTTGAGATTTGGTTCAACTTATTCCCAGTCTTTAAACTGTCCAGCTTAAGTATTTGAAATTGGGCCAGGGACTCACTAGTGGGTACAGATTTTCTCCCAGGGATTAGATACAGAGAGCAGTTTTAGTGCATGCAATTTCCAGATCAGCTAGAAGATGGAACTGGTTAGTTCACCTTTCCACAGAGGTATTTCATTCTTGGCTTTGCCGTGTACTTTTTTGAATCTCCACAGCTGAGTTTCAAAGCCAGCCTTGCTGGCCATGTTCACTGAAGAAAAGCACCCTGACCTGCCTTCCCTTTTCCCTAGAAACAGCTGAGAGGGTGGAAGGTGCCTGTTTTGCTCTCAGTTGGCTGAGTAAGCCAGGGGCTTTACCCTAGCTTAATATCTTGTGGGTGGGGGAGCAGAGCCCTTCCTGGCCACCACAGGGCTTGGAATTCACATTTGTCATTTGAACTTCTTCATCTCTCTGTCCCTCATCCTCCTGAGTGCTGGGTTGCATTGTACTGGTCTGCTGACCCACAAAACAGGTTCCTTGGGAACCTTTTGGCCCTTTCTTCCTTCTTTTTATAAGAGTACTCATTTCTTCCTATTAGACCATGACCATCTTCCCAAAATCCCACTCTTTTATTTTAACCCTAGTGTCATTTTATTTAATTTACCAAGTGAAAATATCATAGATATCACATCTACTTTCTAAACTATCAACAGGATTGTATTTGTCTCATCACAGAGTAACTGAATGCATTGAAATGGTTGTGTAAGTGAGCAAATCATCTTCCCCATTCTTCCAGATTCTATAAAGGTGTAATTTTTAAATATTTTTAGATTCTTTCCTTATTTTCCATTCTCTCCATAGAGATTGAATAAATTATATGATTGTAGAGTTTGGGAGATCTAGAAATGAAAATTTCAGCACCTCCCATTTTAACCTCTTTCCTAAAGTCAACTTAAGTACTTGTCCTAGTGTGTTTGAGTCTCCATGCTCTACATTTCCTAGATATACCAGTCTCATTTGGGGAGGTTTGAGATTGTGTAACACTGCCCATGGTACATTGATAAAAGGAAATTTGCCATTCATTTTTTAACATATCCATTTTTGGTATAAATATAAGGACAATCTTGTAATCTAGTTTGTAGTGGTTGTATGATTTTACTGTATTTCATCTTTCCAATTTTCCAATTCCAGGTAACTATCCCAAATTCTGAGTTGATCATTCCATTATTACCTTATAGTTTAATTTCAATTTATCAATATTTATATGATAATCATATATCAAATATCTCAAAATCCAGCAATTCCATTCCAAGGTTTACACCAAGAGAAATTTTTTCATGTGTATACCAGGAAACATGTGAGAGAAAGTCTATATCTTTATTGTTCCCAGAACAAAAAACTGGTTGGGAAGAATGACCAATGTCCTTTAATGGGAGAGAGGATGAAATCAACTTTGATACATCACAGTATGAAATATTTCACAAAATAAAATAAATAAACTACAACAATATTCAAAAGCATGGCTGTACCTTAGCAATATAATATTCAGAGGGACAAAAGTTTCAAATGACTGCCTAGATCATGGTTATATTTTATAAAGTGAAAATATCAATATATATAGATAAATATTGATAAAATAAAACTATAGAATTGTAAATAATGGAATACCCAAATCAGAATTTAGGTTGTTTGCTTTGAATTTATGGGTGGAAAAGATAGGATACAGGAAAACCACACATACATTAGAAAGTAGATTCAAAAATGGCTTTATATTTATAACAACAATGGATTTATTAGCAATGAACTTTAATATTGCATTTACCCATTCAGCCACAGGTAGCGCTGTATAACCTCAGACAGACCCAAATGATACTGGAGTGTCTATGAAATGCAGACCATAGAGAGACAAGCATTGTAGAAACTGCATTAAATGGCAGCTGGATTTAAAATGGAGGGTGGAAAGGGAAACACTAAACTTTTCATTTCCAGATCCCCTCTCAAATTTACAATCAGATAATTCACTCAATCTCTATGGAGAGAACTAAAAGATGAGGCATGAAACAAAAAGTGTACATGGAAAATGGTATCTGATAGAAACTGGAAGTGTGGGAAAGATGATTTTCTAAATTATAAAATCAACTCAACATATTGAACTTCCCTGAGAAAGGAAAAATAGAGTCATATTGACAGGTTAAAAAATTGCAGCTCTAATTTCTATTATTTTCAGGAGGTAAATGAAATGATGTTAGTGCTGAAAATATAGGAGTATACAAAGATATACCTGTCTTTAACCAATTCTGAGATGAATATTTTTTCTCATTTTAATATCTCTGAAATAAATATATATGGTATCTTAAAATTAGTTATTACTTACCATATTGGCATAGTTTATTAAACAGAAAATATCTTTTTTAGAGATATGTAGAATAATGACACAGCAATGGCTGACTCCTTAGATGGGCAGAATTATGATTTAAATCAAAAGAAATTCAATGCTGCCCTCGTTATATATTGGATTAACATTTCTTTTAAAATAATCCACAAAAAATCTGGCAAAAAAATTAGGTTTTCTGAAAGGAAAAAAAAGAGCCATAATCCAATGTAAAACATGTCATCATAGCCACAAGGAAATTAATTCAAAGGAAAAAATGTTAAAATTAGTGGAATACATATGAAAAATTATTGCAGAATACAGAATTATCTGACCTATATATATTTTCTACTAGTGCTTCTCAATGAAGCATATTAGAAATGCAAATTACCTTGACCCACCCCAGGCCTATTATATTAGAATTGTTGGAGATGGGATAATTGAATGCACATTGTAATGAGCTCATTAAGTGACTTCTGGGCATGCTTAGGGAAGCACAGGGAACTGCAATTTAAACTTCAATTCTCCAACTTCATTCCTTGCAGTCAGAGAGGAAAGTAATGTAAGGACAGAAAGGTTTGAGATTATCACTGGGGAAGTTGTAAGAGAGTAAAGAGTGGGATGAAGCATGGAAAAGAAAAATGAGGATTTAAATGGGGCAGAAATGAGAAAAATTAAACACAGGGATTAGCTATCCTATGCCCTTGTTATGGTGATAGTTAAACAATGTCAAGAACCTAGTTTGTGTTTTGGGTGGAGAGCTCACAGGAGACTTGTATATTATTCCACAGAAAGAGATTGTGTGTAGAGAAAAAAGAGGGAAGTTCATGATGGAAGAGTTTGTTACACTTGAGCCAAAGATGGCCTTGTGTTGGTACTGTGTGGTGTTCAGTCCTTCACAGCAGCTTGGGGCACTTTAAACCACCAAAAACCTACCATGATGTGGAACTAAAATCCTTGCAAGTCCAGTTGGTTTTAAAAGAGTCCTAATAAGTGTTTCTTATCCATTTAGAGCAGATCTGTTTTGTATACCCTGAAAAAATTCTTCTAATATCTGTTAGCCATAGAAAATGTAAATTCCTGTTATTATAATTTCTGAGCCTAGGAAATCTTTGACCCAGAAAGACACCACCTTGCTGATCCTGACACATTGCTCTGAGGGCTAAACCTCCACTCCCATGGCCCTCTTCTCCTTCTGATGGTCCCTTGCAGTATCTGGAAGGTCCATTGTTGGGAAGAATTACCCCTCCTTGGCAGCCTATTCAAGTGACATCAAATAAATTTTGTGTGTTAGTACCAGTTAATGGTCAAAAGTCTTAATCAGCTTTGAAAACCTCAAAAGTGAATGCACCACAGTCTTGAATTGAGGATTAGGATTAATCTGCAATACAGGGTTGTACATCAGAAGTCCAACTCGAAAAGAAAATCAGAACACATAAAAATTCATTGTCAACTTTTTATAACAATTTTCCCAAAGAATCACATACAGATCAGTAGAAAATTAGGTAATGGGGTGTATTTGGCAATGGAGAATTTGGCAGAAAACATAATAAAACTTCAGAGCAAAAGCATTAAAGTGAAACAGATGTGTTTCAATAGCTTTCCCCCTTCTTATTATATCATGTGTAACTTTGGAGGAAACTGCATTTGTACAGTAATTTAAAAGACAGTAGGATTATGTGAATTAATTTATAATGCACATATTTTTGGAACCCAAAACTTTAACACCTGGTAGTGTATTACACACAAACAAAGCAAAATTGCACAATTTGGGGATGAATATTGCCAAAAGAGAGAAGTTGGGTAATGTGTAAAAATATGAAATTAGAAATAAATAAGTCATGTCCCCAAATAGAATGTCTACATTGGTAAATGAAATTTCATTATGCAGATACAAAATGAGAACAAAAGCTGTCCCAAGAGAGCTGACCCTGCCAGCCTGGGGTAAGAAAGGGAGTAACATGACCCAGTCTTTTGAGTTCAGGGCAGCTGTGTTCTGGGGCCCTGGCACTTTGTGTGTGGAATTTCAGGCCTGCCTTTCACAGTGGGGGAAAATGCTGTTACTTCACCTCTATTTTGACCAGGATACACAGTGTGTGGGAATCAGAAGCCACAAGCAAGAGCATTTTTGTGCACTTCTTGCTTTTAAGGCAGATCTAAAGGTAGGCAGAAACTGGGTGGGGACATTAATCCTGGCAGAAAATTTCTTGTGAAGGCAAGCCCTGATGATATTAACCTAAAAAGTCAAGGATCTTGGACCAAATTATCATAGTTCAGCTGTATGGGTGATAGATTGTATGGGGTTAAAAGAAAAAGTACTTATGGACCTGGAAAAGGAAAGCTAATTTGGAGGAAATTCCTATTGCTAGTGAGGGGCAGAGAGGGAAACCTAGGTCTCCAAGCAGGGGAAAGCTTAGGGGATGCATAAAATTTTATTTGTCATGCGGCCAAGCAGGGATAGTTGCCCTATTCTTAATTTGGACTTTCACTCTTCAGTTTGCCCCTTACTGTCAAATTGCAATTTTCATAGTTCCTCATAATATCTGTGCAATTGTGTAACCACAAGAAGCTAAGGTGTCAGGCTCCAGAAACAGACTGGGTTAAAGAGCAATTACATCCCTTTCTTGATGAGAGAGCCTTAACAAGTTATCTAGACTTAATTTCCATTCTTTAATGGAAGCCTCATTAGCTCACTTTTATGAAGGTAGTTTTTTATGAAAATATTTGAGAGTAAAAGTTAATGTTTAGAAAATAATGTTTATTTTTACTATTATTGATATTATCTTGGATTGAAACATAACTTAAATGAGAACAATGTAAAATGGATTCTTCTTAGGAGCATTCATTGTGCATGTAGATTGTTCTTTTCCTTCTCATTTCATGCCCATGGTGAAATTGCATTGTAATACATAATTCTCATCTGTGAAAACATTCCATTGAAAAAAACAACAATGGATAAAAATATAGACATCCTTGATCACATATTTATCTTTACTCTACTAAAATCTGATTAATCCTAACATTTAGAAATGTTAGTATTTTCCTGTGTTTCATGTGCTCTGATGGCAGCCACATACCCAATGATGCAGAACTGGCTGCAGCATTCACAGATCTTCATTCTAGAGAGACAGCAAAGACAGTCAAGAGGCCATCAGGATGCAGCCACCTCCATGAATCCTGCAGTAGTAGAATTGATACCCAGAAAGAAATGTTCTGAATGTGATGGCTCCCTTTAGAGACAAAATTTATTTGTTGTTTTGCTTTGTACTTTGCTTTTCTTGAACTAAGGAGAAAAAAACAATAGTAGAACAATGAAGGACAAATAATGAAACAAAAAAGAAAATGACAAAATAGTACTGAAGACAGAAGTTTAGGAACATTAGTTAGATGAAAAGTTTATGCAAAAAAGAAGGGCAACCACACAGCTGGGTAGAAGACTGGGATAAAAGTTTTAAAAGATAGTAAAGTTCTGACTGGGTGGTTAGAAGGGTGGGGCCAATGCAAAATTCTTTGAACTCAAAGTGACAGCTGAGTTCCAAGGGAGAGGTGAGGGGCAGTTAGCCTTTGTTGTACGTGCACCAGAAAGAAGTATGTATTGTGACAAATAGTAACAGGTCAGTCTCAAATGAACAGCTTCAACCATCCACAAGGTAAAGGGAAAACAGAGATGATAAACAGCCCATTCTCATTACTTGAATATACTTGTTGGAAGATTCTCTTCATCAATTATCTATTCCTCTTATATTCTGAAAGAGTTGTGGAGAGCAGTTGTCTCAGCATATTTATAATTCAGCATATGCTGAATTTGGCTTTGGGAGCTCAAAGTGTTTTGTGCATTTGTGTCTGTGTGTGTTTTTCCTCACACATAGATATTATGACTATTCAACTATATACATTCATATTTAATCAATTTTATTGATATATATTAATAAATCATACAATCCATCCAAAGTATACAATGAATAGTATTTGGTATAATCACATAATTATACTTTCTTCACCTCAATCCTTACTAGAACTTGTTAATTATTCCAATAATAATAATAATAAACAACAACAAAAAACTACACCTCAATAATCACTTTTCAATCTCTCTATACTTGCCTGCCACATATAGCTGCTATTTCATTTCCATCTCTCTAATTCATTTTGAACATTTCTATTTGATTGAACAGATCTTGCTATATGTTGGACATATTTTCATATTGATTTATTTTTATTTTGAGTGTTTCCTATGAACAATTCAAATATAAACATAGAGGGCCCCCTCTGATTTTAAAGAGACTTAATCTGGAGAGTCCAGTGAAACTTGGTTAGCATTGCTTATTGTACAGTCAGTGAATATTAAGATTCAGGTTTGAATCATTATGGTTCCCTATAAGTAGACTAATGTGGAAAAAAGGTTTCATTTGCTCTAAATGAATATAGAGTATTCTCATTAATGATAAATCTATTTCTAGGAACATATGCTATCATAGAATCCTTTAATTTTAAAAAGGATGATGTATCCATAACCTGGATTACCATGCTGCTTTAAAAAGAATGCAGTATATTTTAATAAAATGAGAATAAAACAGATCCAAAATAGAGGATGGTTGGGTTATAGGGAGAGAGAGCATTGCACCAGCAGTCTATACCAAACAGAGGGTCAATGTTTCCCCATGGGGTGTCACATTAAGCAGCAAAACCCTTGCTGGGAAGTCCCTCTTCCCAACATGCCTCTCACTCTAAAGAGTGCTAATTCTATTCAAGTCCCTTAGATGGGAACTGCTGACAAGGGCAGGAGATGATTTATTAGGAAATTTGAATTTACACAATCCAAAATTCAACTCTTATTTTCAAGTAAAAATGCTGCTGATCTCCACAGGATTCTATTCAATCCTGGAAAAACTTGTGTCATGAAATAAACTAAAGTGTTCAGCTGATGAAACAATCATTTAATCCAACACAGTTAGGAAGAAAAGGTGATAACATACCTGCAAACATAATCACGGGCTGTCTCTTACCAGTGCCTTGGTTATTGTTGCCTTGCTTAGTCATCTTTCCCTTTGAAAACCAATACCAGTTAGCCCTGCCCTGGGAATAACCACAACTAGCAGGGCCTTAACCTCCATACAGTTTGGATAAGAGACACGCATAGCTTCTCTGAATGATCACTGACATTTTTTCTCCAAATGGCCTCTTCCTCTTCTCCATAAGGTCCTTTGCCCTTTTGTACTTCATAATTTAATAACTAGTCCTGTATCTCTATATCAATTGGATGGTAAGGGGCTGCCATTCCCTCTTCTGCTTTTCATTCTGTATAGTTTGAAACTTCCAGTTCCAAGTATACATATGGAAGCATTATCCCTTCCCTCTGGGTCATAATAAAGGCAAGAGCCTGGGACCCACATGTGCTTCTTTACCTCCTGCCTCCTCCATGGACTGTCACAGGAGCCTGAATTAGGTAAGCCCTCATTCTCCCTAGTCTTGTCCAAAACCACACCCAACTATGATTTCACTAATGCCATTCCAGAAGAGCATATTTTATGCTCTTCTCATCATATGGTGTGTGTGTTTATTTAAGAGGAGGCAGAAGAAAAATATCTAGCATTTACATAATCAAATATATATGTTCTGAGTTTACATTCAGATTTGCTTTTGGAGAACTGGTGACAGAAGCTTATGTTAAGGCCAACATGTAATAAAATAGTCTAAGAATAAGAAAAAATATTTATTGTTTGAGTGAATATTTGAACCAGGAGCTGTGTCCAGCACTTTATTCTTAATAGGAAACCGTGTCTCAAAGAGTCACCTAAGTGATCTTTATAAAATTGCACAAGGAGTAAGAAATGGGGAAAAAGAATAAAACACTCAGATGCATTTGAGGTTGACATTGTTGCTTTGTATTACTACAGTGTCTTCTGCCAACTATTTCTTTGTCAAATTCCTTACTCCCCCATTCCCTTATTTTTTTCCTGACCATGAGTGTTTCAGTATAAAAATGTTATAAAATGATTATAGGGGCTTTCCTTACTTGACTTTAAAAACGAACATTAGAAGCATAACATTGACTAGTAAATTCATGATAATCCTTAGATAAGGGCAGAATTTTCTAATTGTTTCATGCATTTCTATTTTTTTGTTTAAAATACTGCATTAAGCACTAACAAACTGACAATTCAAAAAAAAAATTAGGACCTTGAAAAATAATCCAATATTCAGCTTTTACCATTTCAGAGACTATGGTGTCCAGTTCCTGTTGTTGAATTTCTCTTGTTCCAGCCCCTTTTTCATCACAAGTATTTTTCTTTTCTTCTCTCCAATTCACATTCTGTTGTCACATAACCCTTCTAAGTTATATTCCCAAATATTTCTGTCCCTGAGTCAATTCCTCTCTGATCTCTTTTTTACCTTATATATTTTTTGAAATTTCTTGTTCACAGGATTGTAGCTGTCATCCAATTTCTTACTTGTGGGACCCCACATTTTCACTGTGTCTGCAATTCTTCAATTGCTTTCTACAACCCAATTTCCCTTGAATCTCCAACCTTAATGGCCTACATGGAGGATGAAAGCTCAGTCCCCTTGGGTGAATGGAACCCTAACTAAGCTGCTCCTGCCCCTCTCCTGTGATGGTGGAAAGGTAACCCTGTCCCCGTAGGAGCTAAACTACTGCATGGCCTTGTCATTAGAGAAAATGTAATGAAAACAGGGGAAGAAGAAAAGCTATATGAATGCTGGATGGAGTAAGTCTGGTCAGATAGGAAATCTCCAAATGCAAACTGACAAAAACACTACAACTCTTCTTTCATTATCTGCTGCCATTCCCTGATAGGGATAATTGATATTTATTCAGTCTAATAAAAAGTGGTAGGCAAACACAGCCTATGCCCCAAATTCCAATCCCAAAGCAACTCCATATTGAAATTGAGACCTGACATTGTGTGAAGGAAAAAATATCCTGACACACCAAATTAATGTCAACATCAAAGTGTGGTGTTATTGTGTGTTTTTTATATGTCTCTTCGCCCAGCTGGAACTGAAACTATAGGGATGAGTACATCTTATTCCTGGGACAGGTGCAGGAATTACTGAGTCTCGGATGCTGCAGGTTCTGAGATGGTCAGAGGCTGGCAGTGCATAACCTCACTGGGCCAAGTGACAGTACCCATGAGCCTTCACTTTTACCGGATCATGAAGTACAATTTCAGGACATTATCCTCTGGGCAGACTGTAGCAGAGAAGAAATCTGCAGCTGCCTGGATTAGTCTGACCAGGAGCTGATGCCCTGGAACCCTATGGTTGTCAGCTCAGAGGGCACAAAAGACTAGAGTTCTTTCTCTTGCCCCTATTAACTGGGGTTCTGCCCCATCCATTGGTTAATATAACCTTCAGACCAATCAAGGAATATTTGGTGGTGTCTTCCCATGCCAAGCCTTCTCGTCTGGATGGTTACACTCAATTTCAAGGAAAACAGAAACTGTCCCAGCTTCTCCTTTTCACTCCAGTAAATTCTACACCTTGTCATAGGCTCCTCAAATTCTGCCTCCAGTTTTTAAGTGTATCCCTACTCCCCTTCCAGCTCCAGTCCCACCCATATACTCCATAAACCCAGATCAATTCCCACACATGGAGAATATGGAAGAAAAGTTTAATCATGTCCTTTTTCAACTAAAGAAGAACCATTAAAATCTTAGATTTTTAAAAAATTCTTAGCGTATTATTGATTGCATGAAGTGGTTTGCTAATTTGAAATTTTTTAAGTCATTCAGGAGAGGACAAAATAAGAAATACTCTCCACTTCACAGTCTGCAATGTGCCTAGGTGTGCTGGGCACTGTCCCAGTGGAACAGCCCACAGGGGAACTTTGTAGGCCCTCACAATGGAGTCTCAGGCTCCTTCCCAGGTAACATTCATAATGTGCTGGGTTGGCCTGGGCTTCTGGGAGTGCTCTGGACTTGTACCCACCCATATCCACCAGTGTAGGTCTCTCCTGTTGCTTTGGGCCTTGTTGGGCTATGCTGTCTGTAGCCTACAACATTTCCTGAGGTGACTGTAGCTCCTTTATGGTGACAGGCATCACCCTTGGACAAGCAGGTGTCAACAGCATTTTTGGCATCTCTGGACTTTAAGAACAGGCCCTGCATGGGAAAAGTCCATGACTGCAACCAGCATACATGACAGTTCATATTTGAATAAAACTCTGGCACTTCACTGCAGGCATGGCAGAGTGCTATGGAGTTATCCATTGCCAAGCCCAGGCCAGTTCTTGGCTCAGACATGTTGGCACAAGGGGAACTGGACTTGCCCATCCCCAAGCACCTCTTCTAAGGTAGATGGTCAGAGACCAATAGCATCACCTTCCCAACATGGCCAAGTCATATAGCTGGTTTAGGAAAAGTGGTGAATAATTCATCAGGTATTGATTCTGGGTTTTTATACTGTCCTGTCTAGTCTATGAAGGTGGAGGCCAAAGTCCAAAGAACACATGAAGAATGACACTCATTTGCCTCGCAAATTGCTTCAGAGCCTGATACGACTAAGGTTAAAATTGAATCATTCTGGATGGCTCTATTGAAAGTCAGAGAATTGTGATGAATGAATCAGACAGTGGCCTGGGGAAAAGAAAGACGTCCTTCTTGGGGGTAGGGTCCAGTTAATGACAGTTTCCAGGCAATATAGACAATCCCTTTATGTGGCAGTCACTGGGTATTAAACTTTCTGTGCCTAATTTTCTCAGGCACTGCTTGGTTTTGGAGATGAGACCCAGGGAGATTAGATCACATCCCAGAGTTAGTTCATGTTCAATCTGGAACAAGAACCCAGGGTCTCAGTAAGTATATCAGGTAAGAAAATGAGTAAAGAAATACTTAGGTTGGGGAGGGAATTAGAGAATATCATGATTTTGTTAGAATTGTATTTTTTATATTTTTTCCACCCTAGATTACTTGAATCAAAGAGAAAACCAAATTTTTATGGTTTCATATCCAAATGTCAAATAGGTTGAGTTTGTACCATTTTTTCAATAGTGTTTCTTGCAGGATGTTTACCCAGCTTTATATAATTATTTGCATCCTATTATTAGTTATTACCTTTTATTTACCTTCTCTTTTTTCTCTTCAATTCCTCCAATTAATTATTGCTTTATTCTTAATGTGTACTTTTATGTCAAACAGTCTTGTAGTATATATTTATGTCAATCAGTCTTGTGTGCATATATTTTAAGTCATGTAAAAATGTGGGATTTGAGGTGCTCAGGCTACTACCCCAGTGACAGTCCACCCTACGGCTGGCACAATGGGCCTGGGGTGGCAGATGTGCCCATCACCCAATTCCAAACATATTGCCTCCTTGTCCTGCAGCTCCCCAGCTTCCAGTTTCATGGCAGGTGAGCAGGGGCAGCTGCACTGAGACCAACTGGCCAGAAGAAGGCAGAGGAGGTGATGCTGCTATTCATCCAGGTGCCACTGGAATGGGCTGGGTTAAGCTGGAGGAAGCCACCAGGAGCAGCCAATATAACCTAGCTACCATTCTAACTATTGGAATACTTCTGTCCAAACTAGGGCTCCTTAACTGAGTACATATCCTGTAAGAACAGAGTTGCAAGGACAGACTCTGAATTCTTATACAAATAGAGTTTATGGTCTTCCATACCTCCCTGGCACTGAGGCAAATACTGTCTCATGCTCTAGGGCATACTATGCCCTTGGGAACATTCAGACCAATTACCCCACAGAAGTCCCAAGCACTTGCCATTCACCTGACAAAAGCCCAACTCCAGTCCCTCATTGGATGTATCCTTAACAAGTCTGCCAGCCTGAAGCACTCCATTTTAGTGGTAGGTTCCAGGATATCCTGCTTCACAGATCCCTGGGATGTACCTTCCCCATTATCCTTATGGAGATGGTAATCATAGTGTTCTGCAATCAAGACTGACTCTACAAACAATAAAAATTTAAAAATTTTTTTTAAAAGACTGACTCTACAACCACTGGAAGACACATGGGCTTCTCCTAGTGCTTATGTAAAGGGAACCTGGTACCTGGGCCTTCAGCTGCACCCTCAGCACCACCTGGGAATCTCTACATGACTGAAAGTACTTCATAATCACACAACAGTGGTGCTCTTCAGCTGCCACCTTCCCCACCACCCGAGTAGCCCAAAGATTCCTCATACCCTTATAGTCAGTGAAATCAAGGCATGAACCAGGGCAACTTTCCTAGCAATGCCAATAAGTATGAATCCTTGGGGACAATGAAAAATGATAATTCTGATCGTTGGATTCCCAAGTCCAATATATGGGAATGTCACTAATGAAAATTCTAGCATTCAAGATCAAAGTAATCTTTCTGAAGTGTTTATCTTCAGATGAAAGTACTCCACCAAGTATTTTAAAAATTGGACATGTGCTGGAGAATGTCCAGTATCTTGAGCAAGAAGTAGAAGAAATTTTAGGAAAAAATACAGATAAATCATACTGGCTTCTGGAAGAATTGTTATCCAAGGAACTTTTGGAACTGGATTTAGTTGAAACTGGGGGCCAAGACTGTGTCTGGCAGGCCAGGAGAAAGGGTGTTTCTAAGATCCAGGGCATATTGGAAAAGCTTGGGGGAAGAAACGATTATGAAAGGATTTAGAACAAATTGGAAGCCTGTTACTAACTTGACCAAAGAACTCTTGATTTCAGTTTATTACCCTCATTTTGAAATGGCTGTTGATGACAAGAATCAATACATTCCAACTTTCCTTTGATTTAAAACTGAAGACTAACAAAGTACTTCAAAGAACATTTCAGTTTTGAATTGTTTGCAGTTTTCAGACCAGTGAATATAATAGGAAACTGGAGTTAACAATATTGCCAATTAGATTCACACTTTCTGAAGAAATTTATGGATAGTTACGAGCTGCTTCTTATGAGCAGAAGGGCAGTCCACTTTCTGCAATGGCTTATCAGAATCCTGCCAGATGATGTCAGATAACAACCAAGAAAAGAGACACTGTTTTTTTTTTTTTTAAAGACCTGGATTACTTGTCAAATTTTGTATACTGTGACTGCCTTCAATATATAATTCATGTGTAAATTACACTTGGACTTTAACCTTCCTGGACCTCTTCTTTCATTATTTGCAGTTCATAAATATTGTATTATTCTCTACTTATTGGTACATGTTGTAGGAATATGTTTAATATAATTATTCAACAGATCATATTGACAGCCAGACAGTATGGCAATTCTAAATGAATTTATATCTTGTCACCACTTGAATATATTGTGATGTGCAGTGATTTACTGATGAGTAAATTGTTTGTCTCCCTTTTTGGGTAGCTCAT
>JAQZBX010065611.1:0-16301 GCA_029593785.1 Cabassous unicinctus | reverse complement strand
TCAATTTGAGAGGTTCAGTTATGCATGTCTCAGGCACTTCTCACTAATACCACAGTAAACAAAGACTCAACGAGGTGCTCCTGTGGGCTCTAGATACAGGAAAATTACACAACCCCTTGAAATCAGCACCCCTTTGGTGGACCTTACCTTTGAAAATCTGTTAACCTATTTCCCCAATGTAACAAGTTAGACTCATTTATAATTTTCCTACAAATGGTTCTTCTACCCCTTTTATTTGATCCTATAATTAGCACTATACCTGTTAAATATATGTCTCAGAGACTAAAATTTTTGTTTTGTTACTATGCGATTTGAGTAGTGAATCTCAACAGAGTTGCAGCCACCACGTATTCTCCAGCTCATTGGACTCACCCAGGAAAATTAACAAAACATGATGAGCAACACACATCCCAAAAAACAGAGAACATCTACAACTACAAGCAAGACAGTTCTTTCATCTGCCCCATGGGAACTAAGACCCCTCTAAATCAGAAGTAGAGTGAGCATCACCATACAAAAATCAAGATTGAGGAATGAACAAACATGAGGGGGGAATGCAACCATGGATAAAGTAAATTATTAATATTGTAGTAAAGGAAGAACATGTAACATTGATATAATGATAATGGTTATCAGAGGCTCTGAGTGCAGGGGGAGGGAATAGTAGGTGGAACATAAGGCCTTGAAGTCAAGTGTAAACCACAATGTAAACTATAGACCTTGGTTAGTAGCAGTACTTCAAAATTTATTCATCAATTGCAATAAATGTACCACACAATTGTAAGATGCTATTCATAGGAGAAAATGTAGAGGGGAGAGGGTGGGGGTATATGGGAATCCCTTATACTTTGGTTGTAACTTTTCTGTAATCTAAAACCTCTTTAAAAATAAAGTTTAATAAAATAAATAAATAAATAAATAAAAATAAAATGTTTCCCCATTTTTTCCTCAAAATTCCTTATCACATTTAATATATCATGTTGAGTTTCTCTTTTACATTTTCTTTAGTGTTTTCTCTTCCTTATAGTGTATGTATTCCATGATGATGGAAGTTTTTTTCTGTTTTGTCCCCTGTTTCTACAGCAGTGTCTGCCACATACAAATACTCATCACATGAATGAATGGTTTCAAAAAATTCAGAATGTTGCCAGCAACTTTTTTAGGGGGTGGGTGCTCTTTCTTTTTATGGTGGTAAAACACATATAACATAAAATTTATAATTATTGGCATTTAATACATTCACAATGTTGTGTCATCATATGACTGTCTAGTTCCAGAAAATTTTCATCACCCCAAAAGGAAACCCATATCCATTAGCAGTCTCTCCCCATTACTCACCTCCTCCTTCCTAGCCACAAGCAACTACTAATCTACTTTCTGTCTCCAGTCATTTTTCTGATCTGGACTTTTCTTATTAATGGAGTCATTCAATATACGATGTTTGGTGTCTGGAGTCCCTCACTTATCATAATGTCTTCAAGGTTCTTTCCTGTTCCTCCTGAAACACTGAGAACCACTGTGCAGTACTTTATTCCTTTTCGTAGCTGAATAATATTCCATTGTGTGTATGTACCACATTTTGTCTATCTAATCATTTGTTCACAGATACTTGGGTTGTTACCATGCCTTGGCTATTAGAAGTGATGCTGCTATAAACATTGGAGAACAAATATTTGTTTGAAAGTATATTTTCACATTCTTTGTGTATATACTTAAGAGTAGAATTGCCAGGTCATATGGTAATTATATATTTAATTTCTGAGGAGCAGTCATATTGCCTTCTACAGTAGCTGAGTCATTTTCATTCCCAAAACAATGCTCTAGAGTTTCAAGACATACTCAACAACACTTGCTATTTTCCTTTTCTTTTACACTAATAGACATCTTTGAGGGGGAAAAATGGTAACCCATTTTGGTTTTAATTTGCATTTTTCTGGTAGATAATGAGGTTGAGCATCTAATCATATGCTCATAGGCCATTGTGTATCTTCTTTGGAAAAATGTCTGTTCAAGTCTTTTTCTCACTTTTTAGTTAAGGCCTATGTCTTTTTGTGTTGTGTTGTAAAAGTTCCTTATATATTCTGAATATTAAGCCATTATTTTCTCCCATTTTATTGGTTTTCTTTTCACTTTGTTGATAGTGTCCTTTGATACACTAAAGCTTTTAACTTTGATGATGCCAAATATATCCCTTGTTTCTTTATTTGCTCATGCTTTTGGTTTCATATCTAATTGGTCATTTTGTTGGCTTCATTTTTGGAGTGGTTTTGGATCTCAGAAGGGTATAAAAAGTGGCAGAAAAAGATCACAGGTGGGGGCTATCAGTGATGGGAGGATGCATGGGAAAGGGTTCAACTGTGCCATGCCTCTAAGACATATGAATATATTCAAGTGTTCATGGGACATTGTCTTGGTGGGTGGGTATCCACACAATAACCAAAAGAATATTGAATTCTTATCCTGGAGATTTCTGCTACATTCTGTAATAGGACAGCAAGAGTCCCCCAAGTGCAAGGGCACAACCTAGTAAAGGAAGACAGACTGTTATGCCAGAATCTTGATATTGATGATTGTACTTGTGAATTTTTCTTGTGAAATTGAAACGTAGCATAGTATTATGTACTGCATAAGAGTTACCTCCTGAAAGCCTCCTTGTTGCTCAAATGTGGCTCTCTCTAAGCCTAACTCAGCAAATAAACACACTACCTCCCTATGCCCTGCTGTAGGACATGACTCCTGGGGATGAACCTCCCTGGCACTGAGGGATTATTACCACATACCAACTGACAATGCATCTGGAAAAAGATCTTGACTATAAGGGAGAAATGGTAAATATAAATGAGTTTTTATGACTAAGAGATTTCAGAGTCAGAAGGTCATTCCAGAGGTTACATTTATGCAAGTCTCAGGAGGCTCTCATTGATGGCCACAGTAAATGGTGCCTCAAGTTGTGGGGCTTCTGAGGACTCTAGAGACATCCAGAAACTCTCAGCAAGGCAGACAGATCATGAATTTGGCACCCTGTCACTGGACTTTACTTTGGAATTTATGCTCCCCAGTGTAATGGGCATAGACTCCTTTATAGGTTTTCTACATATGGCTCTTCTGCCCCTTTTATTTGAACCCAAAATTAGTACTATACTTGAAAAATATGTGTCCCAGACTCAAATCTTTGGTCCATCCAAGTGCCAGTTGAGCCCTGAATTTCAGCAGAGTTGAAACACCTACTCTCCTGTTCTTTGAACTCACCCAGGACAACTAACAAGGAGATGATGATAAATAACACCCATCCCAAGGAACTGAGTGTGTCTACAACTAGAAGCAAGATATTTCCATCCACCTGCCCCATGGGATATAAGCGCCATCTCAATTAGAAACTGAGTGGGCATCACCATGCCAAAATCCTCAAGAATGGTCAATGAACAATGGACTAAATTAAACATATTTTTATTCTACTATAGACTTACTATTATTCTAGCAATGGAAGACTATTACCATTGATATAAAGGCAGAGACCACCAGAGATTCTGAGGGATGGGAGAGGGAAGAATAAGTGTAATATAGGGACAGTTTCAGGACATTGGATTTGCCCTGCATGACAGTGAAATGAAGGATACAGGCCACTGTATGTTTTGTCATGACTTTTGGGATTGTGTGGAACAGAGTGTGAACTATGATCTGGACTCTATTCCACAGATAGTAGCAATGCTTCAATATATGTTAATCAATTGTAACGAATGTACCAAACTAATGAAGGATGTTGTTAATGTGGGAAAGTGTGGATGGGGGAGGGTGTAGGGCATATGAAAATCCCTTATATTTTTATGAAGCTTCAATGTAATCTAAAGCTTCTTTTTAAATAAAAAAAATAATTAAAAAAAAGAATGAACTGTAAATTTCTAAATTCCCAGGTCATAAAGACTTACCTTGTGCTATCCTCAAAGAGTTTTATGGTTTTAGCTATTATACTTAGGTACCTTATGTATTTTGCATAAATTTTTGTGTATGGTGTGAGGATTAAGTCCAAATTCAATCTTTTGCATTTGGATAGCCATTCATCCAAACACTATTTTTTGAAGAGAGTATTCTTTCCCTATTGCATGTATTTGGCACCCTTGTCAAAGATCAATTGTCCATAGATGTGTGGGTCTAATTCTGGACTTTTAATTCTGTTCCATTGACCAATATTATTATTCTATCATAATGCCAGTACAAAACTGTTTTGATTATTGTAGCTTTGTCATATCTTTTAAAATCAAGTTCAACAACTTGTTCTTTTAAAATTTAATTTAAATTGCTTTGGACTCCTGGAAAATTGTATCAAACTGAGAGGAGAGCAGATGTTTCCTCCCTGCCAGCTTCTTTGTATATATATATATAGAACAAAAAGGTGATCAGAGTCTTCTAGGAGGGTACTGGAAAGGTAAAGAAGCCGAAGGAAAGTGATGAGTTTCTTGTCCTGGTAGCTGGAAGCGGCACATACACTCCACACTCAGGACAAAATGCTTAGGTGGAGATAATGGCTCCAGAAGAAGAAGGGTCTGGGGGTGGGGTGGAGAGTGGTTTCTTTATGGTGAGTTTAGCTGGCAGAGCCCCTCTTGAAATTCAGAAGGGACCCTGAATTGACAGGGATAGGGGAGGGGGATTTCCTCAGACAGGCTGAAATGCCCAGCTGCTTAGGTAAAGAGAGGAATTACATCAGAGAGGACACAGAGACAGACAGGTGATTGATCAGTAGATTCCAAAGGATGGCAGAGAATCTAACTTGCCAAAGGGAAAAGGGATGGATAGCCATCTGAAATGCTAAACAACCTATCTCAGAGTAAGAATTCCTGCATAACATATATGAGGTCCCTGGTTTGACTCCTGCCTCTTCTTTGAGAATTGACCCATTGGGTTATCAGGCTTACAGCTGAAACTTTATGACAAGGAACATATAGACATTCTCTATGTATTAGTTTTTCCTGGATCTCTTTTTTTTTTTTTTTTAAAAAAAAGGGTTCCTTTTTAAATTTTCCATATTTTACTCACTAAAACCAGGTTCAGAACCTACACAGGGCAGATTGCAGGTTGATTGACTGATGAATACCAGCAGCATGAGAAGATCCTTAATGGTCTAAAAGAGAAGGCTATTTTTCCATGTTTATTTTCATTTTTGATTTGTTTTTATTTCTCTCTTTTTTAAATGAGTTGCTGCTGTCTTGTTTCTTGTTTGTTGTGTTTCTCCTTCCTTTGTTTCTGTTTGTTTTTTCTTTTACTCTTTTGTTTACTGATTTTTTTCTACCTACCCTATTTCTTATCTCTTCTTCATCTTTATGTCTTCTGCTTTCTGTTGTTGTTCTTTCATTCCATTGCTTTTTGTTTGGTCTTTAATTTTTCTTGTTTTTATTTCTCTCTCTCTCCTTTTTTCTCTGTTTTCTTTCCCTTTCTTCTTTTTCCTTTATCTTTCTTTTTTTCATTTCCCCTCTTCTCATCATTCAAACTTTTTAATTCATTCTATATGCTTTTCACTATTCTGTTTCTTGTTTCATTGTGTCTATTCCACTTTTCTAATCTTAATCCTCTGTATTTCTTACTCATGTTAATTACTCAATTTCCTAGGTTTTGTAAGTCCCTTTCCTATCTTTTACTATTATTATTACTATTATTCATTTTCTCTTCCTATCTCTTTTCTTTGCTCTGGTCCAAATTTTTTTTTTCAAGAGAACATAGACAACAGCAAGGAAGTAGAATAAGCAGAATGATGTGTCAAATTGAAACCATACCACATTCAAAAACAACAAAATAAAACCATAGAATAGAGAGAAAAGCTAATCAACTGAATAAACCTATGAACATAAACAGATTCTTATACACCAATGAAAAATTACAGGCCATACCAAGAAACAAGAAGGCATGACCCAGTCCCATGAACAAACTAAAAACCTAGAGGAATGCAGAACATGGAACAACTAATCAGAGATACCCAAACAAATAACATGAATCAAATGAATGAAATGAAGGAAGAGATTAAGGATATTAAGTAGATACTAGGAGAACATACTGAAGAAGTTGTAAACATACCTAAAAAGATACTAGATGCAATAATAATGAATGGCACAAACCAAGAAATAAAAAATACACTGGAAGCATATAACAACAGATTTGAACAGGCAGAGGAAAGAATCAGTGATGTGGAAGATAGTACATCTGAAATCAAACAGATTGAATAGATAGATAAAAAGATAGAAATAATCCAGCAGGGACTTAGGCATTTGAATGACAATGCAAAGCACAGAGACATATGCATTATAGGCATCCCAGAGAGAGAAGAGAAGGGAAAAGGGAAAGAAGGAGTGTTGCAGGAAATAATGTCTGAAAACATCCCAACCCTATTGAGGGAGATTGACATACATTTCCAGGAAGCACAGCACACTCCAAACAGTATAAATCCCAACAAGCCTCTTCCAAAACATACTTGTGAAATTGTCAAATTCTCAATACAAAGAGAGAATACTGAAAGTGGCAAAAGAAAAGAGAACCATCACATACAAGGGAAGCTCGATAAGTTTAAATGCTGATTTCTCATATGAAACCATAGAGGTAAGAAGGTAGTGATATGACATAGTTAAGAAAATAGTTTCCAGCCAAGAATTCTCTATCTAGCAAAGCTGGCATTCAAAAAGATGGAGAGTTCAAAATATTCACAGATAACCATAAATTAAGAGCATATGTCAATAAAAATCCTGCTCTTCAAGAAACACTGAATGGAGTTCTGCAGGTTGAAAGGAAAGAATAGAACAGAGACAGTTGGAGGAGAGTGTGAGAACAACTAAAAATACAAGAAGAGAAATAAAAACAACATATTCCATACATAAACCCAAAGAAAATATAGCTAATATAAGTAATTCCTTGACAGTAATAATATTCAATGTTAATGGATTAAACTCCTCAGACAAGAGACACAGATTGGCAGAATGGACAAGGAAAAATGACTCGTCTTCATGCTGTCTACAAGAAACCCACCTTAGATCCAGGAATATAAGGTGGCTGAAAGTAAAAGGCTGGAAAACAATTTTACAAACAAACAATCACCAAAAAAGGGTGAGAGTATCTTCGCTAATATGGGTCAAAATAGACTTTAAATGCAAAACTATTGTAAGAGACAAAGATGGACACTACAGAGTAATAAAAGGGGTAATCTATGAAGAAGAAAGAATAATCATAAACATTTATGCACCTAATTAGGGTGCCTCAAAATATATGAGGGAAACACTGGAAAAACAAAGTGGAGAATTAGAAGCCTCTACAATTATAGTGGGGGATTTTAGGAAAACATTATCACAATTAGACAGAACATCATGATAGAGAATCAATAAAGAAACAAAGACTTTGAATACTACATTAGAGTAGACATATACAGACATATACAGCACTGAGAAATGCAGACATGGACATAGCAGGTCATTTTATAATACCAAGATCTGGAATTCATTGAATACCATGATCTCTGCAATAGGTGCAATTTAATAATGTATTTTTAACCAAGAAAGCTCTAGCCATGTTTCTAATTTCCTTTCATATTAACATCTAGATCCCTTGGGACTGGGATATTATTTCTTAACCCTTATTAATTCTTAGCATTGAATAGTCCCATAGAATATGGTCAGTGAATCAAATGATAAATGCTGCATTACAAACAACTGAGTTAACCTGAAATGTACAAATCCAAAACTTCTGACTTTAACATGAACCCATAGTCTCTAAAACAAAATAAATGCAAACATCGATTTGGACTCTTTGGACACTAAAGGTGCTTCCAGATTTGTGAGATTTAAAAAAAAAATGCATAAACAATCTTTAAAGGTTTAGAAGAAACTGTGCTGCTATATAGCCCATGAAATGATTATCTGTGATTCTCAAGCTGCAGTCTTAGAAAGCAGCTGGCCATGGAGCCATTGAAGAATCTGTGGGCCAGGTGAGTTGGCATCCCATAAAATCAGACTCAGGAGCTCTGACTGTGTGATATGCCATGAAAGCTACTAGAAAATAAGATTCACATTCAAACATTCAAACTTAAGACTATAGAAGCAGAAAACACACCAAGCAGGAAATTTCCATTTTCCATCATCTCACCGACCATGTAGCAGGAATTCTAATGTATAAAGTATGCATACACTTCTCCCTGTCCCCATGCCATCTGCAAAGTAGCTTCTTATATTTTAATTCCTTCTCTTCTCAGGTCCTCCAAACATAGTGTCCCAGTTGAATGACTCCAACTGAGTAAAGAGAATGCACACTAACTGATTAACTTAGTGGTTATGTTCTAGAACTTTAGTCTCCACCTGGTCAACACAAGGCTTTCTCCTTGATCTGAATTTGCACTTTGAAATTTTCTACAAAGAAGGAGTAAAATGGCCCTGATTTTTTTTTTACACAACCAAATGAGAGAAGTGAGGTTGGGTAGGAAGCAAATAAAAACTTTGAGAATGCTGGTAACTTCTGAGTCCTCAATGGAGAGGCAGAAACACTGGTGACATAAAAAGCACCAAAATATGCATTTATTATCCTGATTTATTTTCATTTTTGAAATTAATCATCTCTGTTATTAATATTATTATTATTGTTAACATACTTTATTGTATAGCTACAATAAAATCAAAGAAGATAGCAATGAACATGTACAGGCAAACATCTGGTCCAAGGCCATCATGTTAAAGAAAAAACTGTATATCTAAATGGTGAGTTGACTTTCTCAAACTTCCATAGCTAATTGGCAGCTATCATGGTATGAGAGCTTAAGAAATATTCTTGTGCTTTTTAATGTTGCCTCTCTAGCATATTTTTTTCTCTTTATCTTTGTGCATTGATAAGTGGAAGAGGAAAGAGAAAACCTAAATATAGACCTGGATGATTTCTGGCTTTGTCGCCAGCTTCTCACTTTCAATCCACCTTGGGAAATCTCAGTATATATATTTGATTTTACATATGTCATTATAAACATATATAAATACATTCATAACAATGACCTTTACATGGACACAGGATGGAGGGAGGCTCAGAACATTTGAGATTTCTATTTATACATTTCAGTATGTATGAATTTTCTATGATAAGTTTGCATAAAATTTAGAATTAATAAAATAGAAGAAATCAATTTCTGCTGTATCTCAAAGTATTTTCTGAACATTTTTGCATTTTGGCCATTAGAAAGATAGCCATGATGAGCTCAAAAACTGGACCAGAGTAAGCATAAGAATAAAAACCAGGCTGAGAAGAGGTAACTAAGGTAGAAGGGATTCTATTGGGCCCTCTACTTCTTGAAATGGTTTATTAATTAAAAGTGTAATTGAAGGAGCCTGGAAAGACAGAAGAAGAGTCTTCCATGCTGGACTCCCAGTGATCATATCTTAATGCAGACAGCAGGCATGGTTAGGTCCCATGGTGATGGAGAACCCACTGCTTCATGAAGATTCAAGGTTAAATTTAATGTGGAAAGTGATCCCAATGGCCTCATCAGTTGCAGCAAGCTAAGTCTTCATAGAATAGGTAGAAAATAGTTAGAGCACTAGTAACTGTCATGTATTCTCTGTCCTGTTCATCAGGATACAAATTAAAGCCAATCTCCAAACCAGCCCCCTTCAAATGCCATGATGTCTCAGAGGTAAGTCATTCACTCAGGCTGTAACTAAACATGGGCTGAAATAAAAGAAAATACCTTTTGAGAAGCAGGAAACTAAGTTATATCTTTGGAAATAGCTAAGATTTAGGAGATTGAGGGGAGAAGTGACATATTCCAAACAGAGAGGACAGTATGAGCAAATCCACAGTGGTAAAAAAAAAAAAAGTCAGAAATGATCAGTTCAAGGAAATTCAATAATTATGTCTAGCACTATGGAAGGCAGTGTAGTTAGTCAATGATAGAAGCAAGATCTATCTTACTGAAAGGCAGATTACATGGATCTGACATGTAAGAAGCTGAATGGAAGCCAATAAGAATGATGGTCTTTCTTATAGGTGTTGATTCTGTTATTTAGGTGATATCATTGCCATATCTCAAAAAACCAACAACATCTTCTGTGACATATTTGGCAATTTATATTACTAATTAGCTGCACATTGTAAAACCAGAATCTTGTCATAATATAGAGAGTTTATCTGTGCAATCACAGCATTTTGATTCCAGACTTACTGGTTTATATTCACTTTACCTTAAATCATTTTTCAAAGTAAATAGTAGAGATGTTAATTCACCAAGAGTGTGGCCAGTGCCTCTCCAAACAATGTGTTTTAAGATCTTCAAAATATTGCAGATGTTTTTTTGTAGCCATATTCTAACATCCCTCCCAAAATCTATCACCACCATTGGTCATGAAGAATATGCAGTCCAAGGTAGAGAATTCCTAAAATCTAGAATGGTTTAAGATAAGTTCTCAGAAGATATCAGAGACTAGAGAAAGTGAGTTTCAATGGTTAAGACTGTGGCAGCTGAGAACAGAAAAGCACTAAAGTCAGGACACCTCTCTCACTTCTTAGGATGTATAACTGCACTGCTCACCCTCTGTCTCTTCTGCTCAATCACAGGAAAGCTTTTAGCATCAGATCTGTCATTAATACAAAACTCTATATGGGGAGCATATATATATGTGCATACCCAGAAGCCCTCTGGGCAAAACATTAATTTGGTTAAAACCTAAAAGCTGGCAAAAAAGTTCCTCAAATCCTTGCACCCTCAAGGATTTTTATTAAATAGTGTTGAGTGGATTGATATGAGTGCCTGGAATTTGGCTTAGAAGGTCACAAGAGCTTTGAAAAAATTGGTACTTAAGAGGCCTGCTACATAGAAATAAACACAATCTAACTGAAGATGTGCTATTATGGAAAAGATATTGAAGCACAGACAATGAATAAAGTTTCCAGAACATTGTGTGGAATGGCCAATTTATAAAATAATGTAGTTCTTGAACTGAAAAGGAGCCCATTTGTATAGTAACTTGAAAATCAGATGATATAAGCCTAATGAAAATATATGAAATGAATGAAATGAAATGGATGAAATAGAGCCTGTACATAAGCCCTTAGGAGGTATCTGAACACACGTTTGAAGGCAGTAATAGGGGAGAGCAGGTGTAGTTGAGTAGTTGAGCACCTGCTTCATGAGGCCCTGGGTTCAATCCCCAGTACCTCCTTAAAAAAGAAAAGAATAAGTAGAACTATGTATTAGTGTTCTGTAGAATAAGACAACTGACAGGAGGTATCTGTAAATCTTTTGAGATATTTATGAGAATTGTCTCATGCAACTGTGGGAATGGGCAATTACAATTCCAAAGGGCATGATGCAAGCTGGAAACTCAGATGAAGGTTTTTCATGAATTCCCCAGAAGAAGCTGGCTGGCTACATAGAGATGGATATTTTCTCTTCTGATTGCTGAAAACATGACTTCTCCTTTTAAAGCTTTCAACTGATTGGATAGGACATCTCTCATTGTTGAAGGCAATCTCCTCAGCGGATTGTAGATGCAATAGGTGCAATCAACTTCATGATGATCTAAATCCACGAAATGTTCTCACAGAAACAATAACACCAGTCCTTCCTTGACCAAACAACTGGACACCATAAGCTGGCCAAGTTGACACATGTGTTTTACCATAATAGGCTAGGACTCAAATCTCACAAAACTTTCCAATATTATCTGCTCTTATCAAAATTAGAGGACATTTATTCATATCATTGCAATTGGAAAACAAAAACATGGAACAGCATGGGAACATAGATCATTTGGGTCAAGGAAAATATTACTAAGAAGACAAGGAATAGGGTAAACGGTGGTAGAAGCTCACCACAATAGAAGTTAACCTGCTTTGCCACTTCCCCACTAGAGAATGACCCAGAACTATGTGTTCCTTACCTCCTTCTACAGGGTGTCCTGCAGTAGTAATGCTTTCAAGATGGTTCTAACATCTCTAAGTATGAAACTCCTACAAGAATAGCACAGAGACTAGAGGCTGGTGAGAAAATGAACAAAGCATGAACATCTCCTTGAAGGATAATATTGTTACAGAAATGCACAATGATTTACTAAGGTTTTGAGAGAATAACCTGGAATACAGTTATATCAGCTGAAAAGTCAAGAGGTACTCACAAATATTGAGTGATAATTAACTTTTATGGGTTAATATTCACTGTTATTACAGATAAGTGCACAAGTATATTAATATCATGTCTCCTTTACAGAAAGGAAATTGATATTCAGAGATGGCAATAATCTGACTAAAGTTGCAAAAATATTTAGTGAGTGCTCTACCTATGCAAGTCACTTTGGGAGATGCTGAGCATCAGTAAAAACCAGGAATAACAGAATCCTATGCCTGCAGACTTTCTCATATGGAATCACAGACCACCAAAGGAAGAACCAAAGCTAGCAGAAGAAAGGGATAGACTTGCCCCAAGTAAATGAAACTCATATGTAAATGTATTGTATCTTTTTTATTCAAAGTAATCAAGACCTTCATGTTTATTTCCCCTATTCAAAGTTAGGGTTCTCTGTTTTCAGAAGCCTGAAAAATCATTAGTAGACAATGAGTACAACAATTTTTATTGTTTGGAGCTTTCAATATCAGGATTTGCCATGGTATATCATCATATAGAGTAGCCATTTGTAAGAGAATAACATATGAGAATGAAAATAGGAGCAAGTATGTAAGTGAATGAATAAATGTCTGAAAAGATAGGGTGTTTTTATTTTTTTAATTATTTAATATTAATAACCATTATATAACTATAGAAAGCATGCTTGGCTAATATAAACAAACAAAAACTTTTGGCAATGCAAGCATTTAAATATAGTTGGAGCATGAATACTTAAATATATTAAAGTATTCAGTGGCTGCCTGTGATAGCATTTTCTAAATTCCAAGTAACTGATGTAAAACTAACTTCTGTAAGACTTCAGAGGTGGCAGACACCTTGATGACTTAGTGATCACATGCATTGTTAATGGAAGTGAAAGGATTGGAGTTGATAGGAAGAGCCATCATTAAGGTGGGAGCACTCACATGTGGACATGTTAGGAGGAATGTCAGCAGACCATGTGGCTGATAGATGAGTCACAAGTTGGGGATGAACCAGAGGTCATAGATTTGATTTTGAGGCAATTGAGGGTACTAATGATGTTTGTTCAACTAATTATTTTAAATTTTCATCATGAGAAGAGGGCCTATAAAAGAAGGGCCTGAAAGAGGGATAACAAAATGGGTATCTGTTGGAGTGGATTTACATGAAGTCAGGCATAATGGAAACTGGACTGGGATGCAATGTAAGTGAGCAGTGGAAAGAAAGAGGACAGGGAGCATTTCCAACAGCAGAAAGGAAAGTTTGGGGATGGACTTAGAGTGTATGTTTAACAGGGAGTAAGGAAGAGGGCGTACTCAGCTTCCTTATTTCCCTTATGACATGACCCTATCCCATAATGTCTATAGTGTCCAACACAGACACAAGTTCTTGCCCCATATAAATGCCCAATTCACACGAAGTCCATGTGAGACTTTTCCCTTATCTTAATTTAGACACTTTTGCTTTACTCTTCTTTTTCTTAAATGTGTCCTAGTTAACCAAGATTGTACCTGGATTCACTAATTTTCCCACCACCTGTCATTGTTGCTTCCTGTAGTTGGGGCCTTGACTAGGTTTTTACATGACCTCTCCAGACTGGATTGAGTAAAAATATGGAGCATGGAAGATAAGTGTAGGGACCAATTTCCTGAGAAACCAAAAGGACAATCCCTTATGTTCAGGTAGAACAAAGCATAGGTCAAGAGCTCACCCCCTTGGACTGACCAGTGCTGTTTACATGGGAAAGATTTCTAATGCACAGAGTAGTATGCTGGTAGCTTTTCTTAGCTATAATTACACAAACATGACCATCAGTAATAACCAGAAATAATAGAATCCTATGCCTGCAGACATTCTCATATGGAATCATAGTACACCAAAGGAAGAACCAAAGTTAGCAAGGCTAAATGTGCAGACTGAAAATATTATTGAGGTAATTTTAATTTTCACCTGCATAAAATGTTTGAGATACACAGACGTGTGTTGCTAGGAAAAACAGAAAAATCTGTAGAATGGGTAAAAAATGGTACAAGCATTTTTTGTAAATTAATATTTACAAAATATCCTATCTAGGAGATAACTACCCTGGGTTTTTCAGTTGTAAAAAGAGAACAGCTGAGTGGCTGCTTCCCACCAATAATACTCAGTAGCCCAATATAAGATGGACAGTTCTGCTCATTAGGAAAGAAGTGGACATGCCTCAGGTTGAGTCCAGAATAGGTTCTCTTTCTACAGAGCTACATAAAGGAACAGTTAACCTAAAATAACTTAAGCAGAAGGAAACAGATAGCTTTGATTCTAAAGGAAAATGTAGGAGATGTGAGGACCGCCTTTGCCAGAAGAATGGCAAAGGTTAGTTTTGAATATTCACCTAGCAGTTTGCTACAGTAATCTAGCACTCTGGTAGAATAATCCATATCTAAAGAAATTAACAAGTGAAAGTGTTGAAAGGGGAGGATATGAAAAGAATGTTCATAATAAGTTAGAGAAACTATGAAGATATCATAGACAATTTTACTAAAATAAAAACTAATTTCTGCCTACTTCCTGATTTATTGTTCTTTCCAATTCCAGAGAGGTACTGAATGGACATAGTTAATGATACCACCCCTGAAGACTTCACCCTTCTGGGCTTCTCAGAGAACCCCAGATGGAAAAAGACAGTCTTTATGGCTGTGTCCATTTTTTACACTGTCACCCTCATGGGCATCATCACCATCATACTCCTGTCCTGCATAGAATCTCATCTACACACCCCCATGTACTTCTTCCTCAGCCAACTCTCGCTCCTGGATCTCTGCTTTACCACCAGCTACATTCCCCAGATGCAGGTTAACCTTTGGGGCCCAGACAAGACAATCAGCTACCTGGGGTGCACAGCTCAACTCTACATCTTTCTGGGACTGGGTGCTGCAGAGTGTGACATGCTGCTACTCATAGCCTTCGACTGCTACGTGGCAGTGTGTCGACCTCTGCATTATGTGGTCATTATGCACCCACAGCTGTGTCAGAAGTTGGTGGTCCTGGTTTGGGTAAGTGGGGTCTTCAGCAGCTTGGTGCATTCCCCCACCACAATGAAGCTGTCCTTCTGCCAGCATCACCGGGTGGATGACTTTTTATGTGAAGTTCCTGCACTGATCCACCTGTCTTATGGAGACACGCTTGTGAATGAACTCCAGATCTCAGTGATTGGAACCATTTTCCTAATGATGCCCTTGGTGCTCATTCTTGTCTCTTACGGTCACATTGATCAGGCAGTGCTGGCCATCCAATCCAAGGAAGGGAGGAGCAAGACTGTCTGTACATGCTCTTCCCACCTGGGGGTTTTCTTTATCTACTGCACTGTCACCGCAGTTTACATCCAGCCCCGGAGCCATTTTTCCGTGAAGGGAGGGAAATTCCTGACTCTTTTCTATTCTATGGTGACATCCACTCTCAATCCGCTCATCTACACCTTGAAGAACAAGGACATAAAGGGTGCTTTCAAGAGACTACTTGGGAGAAACAGAAAGGCCAAAAAAGAATGAAGAACTCACACTCAAGGGTGAACCAGATATTGTCCTGTTCACTTATTCACAGCATTAAACTAGTGAGCCACGTATGTGTGATTGCCACAATTCATACTAATACAAAATGTCAAGAGTGTGGTTTATCAAAACAGTAGACCAATCAAAGGTAAAATTTGATGAACTGTGAAATGATATTGCTCTTAAAAATAAGCATAGGTAAAACTGTTCTGGTCAGGATATAATCAGGAAACCACTCTAATTATTTAAATGTAGAGAAAATATTATAAGAATTGCTAACAATATATTGACCAACTCAAAAAACAAGAAGCAGCTATTGCCATCCAAGCACTGGGGAAACAGATGGAGAGGACTGGAATTGTTAAAATAAAGTTGAAATGAGCCTCTCATGGAGATGAAATTTTAAACCTCCTACTTCTGAGGAGGAGATATCTGCTGACTGTGCTCCTGTCATTAAAAGGTTGTGAAGCACTCGTTTTGCACACCACCCCAGGCTGCAAAATCTTGATTCATTGTGAACAATTACTGTAACAAAGTAAACTGCTAATGCTGGGGTGAAGAAGCATTGCTAGGGTCATATTAACAAGAACAAGTTGGCGTGGTTACCACAATGAAAGGCAGACTCAAAGCAGCAATCAAGAGTTTGAGTTGCAAAGACCTAAGGCATTGGCTAATAGATCATC
>JAQZBX010065610.1:0-16301 GCA_029593785.1 Cabassous unicinctus | reverse complement strand
TATAATTCCGGTTTAAACTCACTGGAAGTGTTCTTTGGCAGCATTTTCTGCCTGTCTGGGGGCGAATATGGTCCCATCTACAGAAAACGGGCTGCGTCGGAGGGAGTCTCTGCACTACGCTCATTGGCGCTGAGGGACTCACTGCAGGCGCAGCCAGATCGTAGCTTTGCGTGTGAACTTTCAGCTTATCAGTGTTGGAGCTCTGGAAGTCCTCCCTCTGAAGAGCTGAAGGTGGGGTGGGGCGTGTAAGTAAGCACAGAGCAATTGTTTCTTTTTTTTTTTTTAAAGACTTATTTATTTTATTTATTTATCCCCCCCTTGCTGCTTGTATTTGCTGTGTCCATTTGCTGTGTGTTCTTTCCGTGTCTGCTTATCTCCCCCTTGCTGTGAGGTCTTGCTGCATCAGCCCACCACGCCGGCCTGCCCTCACAAGGAGGCCCCGGGAAGTGAACCTGGGGCCTCCCATATGGCAAACAGGAGCTCTATCGATTGAGCCACACCCGCTTTTTAGAGCAATTGTTTCTTGCAGCAGGAATGCCGCAAGTGGTGAGGAGGCAGCAGAGAAGGGCTGGGAGGGGCCCGGGCTCCCATTATCCAGAAGGCATTAGGAAGGATCCTGTGGTCTCCAGCGCATGGAAGCCCTGGCAGAGGAGGCCCACGGACTGTGGGTGGGCTTCTTACCCTCTTCTTTGCACCATGGAATCTTTTGGCAGTCTGGTGAAGCCTATGGGTCCTTTCTCTGAATAAGACATTTTAAATTCATAAAATAAAATAAAAAATTAAAGGATATCAAGTATATTGAAATCTGGTTACCAAACTAGTAAAACATTTGTAATACTGTAAAGCACGTGCTTCTTTATTAACACGCTAAATATTTTGAGACAGCTGCAAGAACCGTAGAGAGGTTTGAAAATGTCTGCGGTGATGAAGTCATGGGTAGTGCAAGCATTACTGTGTAATTTGTTGACTATTCATAATGGGAGGAAATGCTGCACTTTAGTAAGAGGTTAGTGAAAATACAGATGCACATGCCCACGAGCTGAGGGTGTGTAATAAGGATAGAGTGCAATCCAGCAGCTCAAACAATGTCACTGCTCTGAATAAATCGACTGCAGTTAAGGTTAAATGAAAAAAAAAAAAGATATTCAATAATACCCTTGCTTGCTTTATGAGGTTTTTTGAATTCTTTTAAAACTTTTTACACAGTAAATTGGTGTTAAATATATATTTTGCAATAAAAATAAAAATAGCTTTTTCATTTTGTCAACACAGGAGGGAAAATATACGTTTTTCTCCCTCTGTTGAGCTCCAGTTAAGGTGTAAGTATGCCCTTCTCATGCCCAGGCCAAGGTGTATTATACCTGGACGTATTATATTCCATCCAGGAAATGTCCCTAGCAGGAAATAAGCTCTTGAAGGTTAGATGCGCCCTCGACCCAAGTCCCTGGGGAGCCGGCCCGGTGTGGGGTCGGAGGAGAGGATGGCTTTGGAGTGTGAAGCTCTGCTTCTTACTGTGGGTGGTTGTAGACTTGTGCTTGAGCCTCATTTTCTGCCATCTGTACCATGGGGATTATAATCCCAGCCTCCCAGGATTGTGACGTGGGGGAAAGGACTAGAGGCTGCGTGCACTAGCACTTTCCATTTTACAGTGCTCACAACCAGTATGACTCTAGGTGGGGCCCTACCTACCCTTCTCCTTTGACTGAAAGACTCTTGATTGTCCCCATGCTTTGGAGGTGGGTTCTGTGCACCAGTGTCAAGTAATTCAGCTGAACAATTCCCTACTGAGATCTGCTAGGGTGTGCAGAGGCTCCCAATTGGAAGCTCTGAAGGTGGGATGCAGGAGGGCAAGGAACATAGAAAATATTTTCTTTACATTCCCTGGTGACTTTTGAATCTAAGTACACAGTAGCCATGAAGCACTTGGCATCTACTATATATTAGATATCCTATGTGAGGCTCTGTGCCTCAGTTTCTCTCCTATAAATTGGATTAACTAAAGTGTCTGCCTCATAGGACTGTTTTGAGGATGATATGAGTTAATAATTATATGCGTTGTAAAAGTGCCTGCTAAATGAATATATAGACATGCAGCAGCTTCGCAAAGTAAATTTCTGACTTCCAACGGTCAGATGAGGAAACTGCGACCTGAGCCTAAGATGATGGATGATGTGATTCACGGGGGACCTCATGATGCTCATTCTGGGAAGCCATCACGAATTTCCAGAACCCTAGAACCAGAAGGGTGCGTGAGGTTGTCCAGGCCACTGGATGCTCTAGTAGGCTTTCCCTTTCCATCCTCATTTCTAGGGGTCTCTCTCTCACTGGACTCCCTCCCTCTGGTCTTTCTGTTCTTTGAAGATGCCGAAATGATTCCAACTTGAGAGCCTCTGCCCCTACGTCTTCTCCTGCTGACTCCTTTGTATCACTTAGGTCTCAGCTCAAGTGTTTTGACCCCGTGGACATCTTCTGGCCACCCCAACGAAGCTAGCCCCTTTAAATTACTATTGCACCACCCGATTTAAATTCTTTGAAATTGAAGGAAAATATTGTGTTTAAGTTTGTTTACTTGTTTCCTGTCTGTCTCTGTCCTCTCCTCACTAGAATAGAAACTCCAATAGAGATTTATCTGATTTGCCCATTACTGTTTATTCACCTTCAAATAGTGATTTGAACTGTATAGATTTTCAATCAATATTTACTAATTGGCAGAATAACACACTCCTAAGTGGCCTGTTCAGCTTGGGCTCATACACGTGCACCATCAAGGAGCGCATTCCCTCCTAGGCAGTCTGTCCCACAGTCTGTTCTGCTGCCTGCAGTTTTTTTATTTTTTATTTTTTTTAGGTACTGGGGCTGTGGACTGATCCTGGGACCTCCCATACGGGAAGCAGGCACTCAACTGCTTGAGCCACATCTGCTCCCCTGCCTGTAGTTTTGACTGTTAGAAAGTCCCTTCTTTTACTGGATCAGATCTGCCCCCTTGACTCACACAAATTAAGTCTCTTCCTATCACTTTTGGAGCTGAGCTTCAGGTCATCTTCAGTTGGTGGCTCTATTTCTGGTTTGTCAAAGGAGTCCCTTTGTCCTTTCTTTTTCTCCTTCACAGGTACTCTCCATTAAGACATAAAAATGGGAATATCGACAGATGGCTGACTCCCTGCTGAGCAGTGTAAATATCTGTCTTAACCGGGGGCCATGTGGTATCATGGAACAGAAACCAACTCAGTTAGCTTTAGCCCAAGAGTGGGAAGGAAATGTGGATTAAAAAGATCCAAATTTTCCAAGCTTTGTTGTGCTATTGATAGATTTCCTATGGGGAAGAAAAGGTTCAGTGGTCAAACAGTGGATTTCATGAAATTAAACTGGTTTCTTCCCTATAGATTTTCCTAGATGGGGAATGGGCTCTGTGATTCTCCAAGAAGGAACCAGTTTGCCAATTTCCCCCAACTGATTTGCCCAAGGAACACTTTTCATCAAACACTTATGAACATTTCACAAACCACTGATGTTCAGGGTTTTAACCTAGGGAAATGCTGAACTAGATTTAAAAAATATTTTTTTAAATTTTTAATTCTTTAGCTTTTCTTGCTCTGAGATTTCATGATTCTGGATAGGAAGTTTCCAGGGGTAGTTTTCTCCTATTAAGCCCTCGAGGAGAGGCCTGCCTTGCCCACACCTGATGAAGGGAGCAGGCATTCTGATGGAGCTTTTAGAAATTTCCTCTTTTCCCATCCCCAAGGGCAGCTATCTTTCTTCACTCCCTTCTCTCTTCTCTTCTCCACCCCAGCCAGGTTCCTAGTTTATGGCTCCCTTCAAATAACATCTCAGAATTCTTGGAGCGATAAGAACCATCATGTAATTGTTTGGGAGCTGTAAAAGTCTTAAATTGGTTAGGATTCTAATTACCACGAAATGACTTTACTGCCTCTTGGTGATAACAGGGCTGTAACCTTCCTCCCTTGGGGTGCCCAGAGCCTTACCCCTAGGGGTCACGTGGCGGTCAGGGCCCTGGCAGCTGGGCAAGAGGAGAGAGACCTTCTTCTCTCAAACCCGGAGAGTGCCTGGGGGCAGCCTGGGCGGGTGGAGGCTTCCGCGCCTCCCTCCCTCTACTCCCTGTGGACCTCGGCAAGTCCCAGCCACTCTCTGCCTGAGTCTTAACGCTCGTCTGCGAGGACTGTCCTCTTCTATCCCATATGGAATCCTGGAGCCCAGTCCAGTTTATTTATTTTAGCTGCCCAGAGCTTTATGGGGGTGGGGTGGTGTGGACGGGGGAGACAAACACTGATGATCACAAAGCGAGATCTATTAATTTATCTATTCATCATTCTGGCAAACCTGGGTTCAAATTGACCTCCGCTGTGTGACACTGGGTGGGTTGCTCCCTCTCTCTGACCCTTACGATGCTTCTGTCTTAGGACTGGTTTGAGAATGAAAGCATTTGGCACACGGCAGGCCCTCAGTACCTGGGGACCATCATTATCATAATAAAGGTACACAATGTTGTGGGAGTGAAAAGGAAGGATAGTTATAAAAGATAATGTATAACTTATCTATAATAGTTATCTAGAAAGATAATATAACGTTCTTTCTAAAGTACGAAGACGTGCACATAATAGCCGCCAGCATGTTCTAAGCACTTAAATCATATAAGCGATGCTATTATTTCAAAGGGGAGTTCCAGGGGGTGCGGAGGCAGCTTGTGAGTTGGGCCTTGAAGCCTGGGTAGGACTGCCACAGCTGGGGAGAGGGGCGGGCATTCCTGGCCAAGGAAGGGCAGGGCAAAGGGCGTGAGATAGGAATGGACCCAGAGTGCTCCTGGAGCCTCCAGAGAATTGGTGGGGTTGGAATGCAGGGCTCGTGGAGGCCTGGGGTAGGGGAAGACGCTGGAGAGCTGCGGGGAGAAGAGGTCTTTGGAAAACTTAGTACTTTGTGTTGAGCTTACTCTTAACTTCCTATACTTTCCACAGTGGTCTCAGTTTGAGCCCATCTTCACTCTCTTGCTGCAGACAAGCCCTTCGGACATTTGTGCAGACACCGTTCTAGGCACTTTGGACAGGACAGTGAACAGAACAGACAGAAATCTGTAAGCTCCCTCGTGGGGCTTATGGTCTGCGGAGGACATGGGCAGTAAACAAAGAAGTAAATCATAAGGTGTTTCAGATGCCATGGAGAACAAGGAACAGGGAGTAGGGACTGTGAGAAGGACGGGGTGGGGCCATTGCAATTTCATCTGGTTGAGAAAGGTGTCCCTGAGAAGGTGATGTTTGAACAAAAACCTGAAAAAAGTGAGAGTGGAAATTTGGGGGATGAGTGCTCCAGGCAGAAGGAACAGTCAGTGCAAAGGCCCTGAGGCAGGGGTGTGTCTTTTATATATAGTCATTTAACTCACCAACTGGACCTGCAATTTCCTGTCCTGCTACCCCCACCCCATTTTTCCAACGATGCCCATTTGTTTGGTTAGTGTGATCAATGTCCCAGTTTGTCTGGGACAGTCCTGGTATGCTCATTAATAGCTGTCTCTTCTCCTTCTGAGAGGTGTCTCAGTTTGGATGCTAAATTACATGGTCATACTGGTTATGACAATCTGAACTCTTTCCCTCTGTTAAAGGATGGTTTTCAAAATGGTAAAACCATGATTCTTATACAAATATAAAATGACACCTGCCTAAGATTTCATTTAACTCATTAATTAAAGAAGGAGCCAGTAAGATGTTACAACTGATTTAGATGAGAATTGAACTTAGGGAAATTTATTTTCTCCACTGGACATAGTTTGCTTGTACTGCCATGTCCAGGAACCACTTGCCTTGCTCTGGACAGTTAATTTCTATATCTACAGAGTTGCAAAGGAGCCTGGACAATCATAGGCATAGACCTTACAGAGTAGGTAATTCCTGAGATCCACCAGGTCTTGTCCAGCCTTCCATTGAAAGGACATCCAGGCTTCCAGGGTGACCCCAGCATCATGGTGCCATGGTCTTGTAACTCCTAATAGCTTTTGTACTAAAGGCCTCCCATTTTCATTTTTCTCTGGGCCCAGTAAATTATGCAGTCTGTCCTGACACCCAGAAATTTTTTTTGGTGCCCGTTTCAAAGTTGTTCACAGTTTTTCTTGACTTCCCTCATGACTGCAGCCCCTTCGAGCTCTCAGGATAAATTCAAAGAATCCTAGGGGAATTTATCTGTCACTTTATGCTCACCTTGCCTGGGAAGTCAGGCAATGCATTTGTTTAAGCCAGAACCAGAAAGAAACATTTTTATAAATTTATACAAATCCTAATATTACGGTCTTTTCTGGATTCCTCCCAGTTCTGTCGCTCTCCCTTTGATCCTGGCAACTCCACAACTAGAGAGGGCAGATGCGAATTCATGGATATCTTCCCCTGGTCTTTTGATAGCCTAAGATTTAAAAGTCCACTACAAAGCTCAACAGGGGCTTTGGAAATCTCCCTCCTCACCCGAAATTGATGTATCAGTGGGTCCAGAATCTAGACAAGAAGGAAGAAGCCGGAATATGCTAAAGCCAATTAATTAACTGAGGCAACAGAATGAACAAAATGAGTATCAGAAAGTCACCATGCAAACGCAGCCTCCTCACCCTGTTTGTCCTTGATGAGAAGTCTGCAAACACGGGAGGGAGCAGATTCTAAAGTTTTGTTCTTTTCCTCCAATTCTTGTTTGAAAATTAGGATTCTGCCCCACCAGGAGACCATGCCTTAATGTCCATCATTGTTTTTCAGACCCATCAGTCCCATAACCCTGTTCAAGAAAAACATGATTTGCCATACAATTTTTAAGAACTTTTTATTTTGAAATACTTTCACACTTAGAGGACAGTTGCATAAAAAGTACAAATCCCGTGCAGAGAACTCTAAAATACCCCTCCCCACCCAGATACCCAGATCCATCAATTTTAACATTTTGCCACATTTACCTTATTCTCTCTCTCTTTCCTTCTCTTCTCATTTAGCAATAGCTAATCTATCTATCTATCTATCTAGCTAGCTAGCTAGCTAGCTAGCTAGCTAGCTATCTCTATATCTATCATCTATCTATCTATCTATCTATCTATCTATCTCTATCTAATCTATATCATTTAATTATCTATGTATGCATCTATGTATCTATCTATTCTCTATCATCTAACTATCTCTAATCACCTAACCATCTACCTATCTGTCTGTCTATTTATATCAATCCATTTTATGAACACTCAAGTGTAGGGCGTATGCAATGTGGTCCTTGCCATGTATGTTTACTAAAAAACAAGGATATTCACTTGTGACCACCTTAAGTCCAGTTTATCAAGTTCAAGAAGTTTAACATTGATATGAAGCCTATATTCTATATTTCAATTTTTTCATGTGTCCTAATGATGTCCCTTTGAGCTTTTTCTTCTCTCTTGCTAGATTCCATCTAGGATCATGTATTGTATTTAATTGGCATTGTCTCTTTAGTTGCTCTTTTTTTTTTTAAATTTAATTGTAGGAACATATATACAACATAAACTTTCCCATCTGAACCCCTCCCAAACATATTATTAAATGGGATTAATCACTTTCATAATACTATGGTACCACCTTCCATATACTAAAACTTTCTGTCTCCCCACACAGAAACCCTACACCCATTATGAATTAAGTCCCCATTTTCCCTGCAACCTGTACTCTAAGTCCTTTGTCCATGTTTTAAGCATATTTAGGACATTTTAAAAAAGTCATTGGTATTTCCAGGTCTGGTCTTCCTCAATGATAGTTTCTAGTGCTTTAATCTTCTCCTTTTCTGGATCATTGCTTCCTATTTCTTTGTATGTTTTGTCATATTCTATTGAGACCTGGACGTTTAAATATTTCCAGTATTATTGCTGGAATTTAGACTCTGAGACATCTTGTCCTTAAGCTTGTGTACAGTCAGTGCTAGGACAGAGCTCTCCTTGAATGGCAGGAGCTAACAACAACAACAACAACAACAAAAACAAACAAACAAACAAATGGAGAAGAAGAAAGAAACGCCTTTCTCAGTCACTGCAGGCTGACCTGTTCAAGCACTCTCTTTCAGGGCTTATCCATACGATGAGAACGAGAATAGCTTCAGGCCAAAGCATAGGGTCTCCCTGATCTTTCTGTATATGTGTCTTGTCTTGGGCATGTGTGTGTGGCCCTTGGAATTCCTCCATTTTACATGGATACAAATGTCCCCTCTTCCCTAGAAAACTGCTTCCTTGTGGTCCCAGGCACTGCACTGTCTGTCCTACAATCTTTCGCCCCAGGCAGCACAGTTTGACTGTTCTCCTACAATGCTCTGTAGGAGAGCTCTGTGAACTGTCTTCTACATGCAGGGCAAATTCTGGGACTATGTGGCTCTCAGGCCACCACCAGACAGATTGGGCCAGACATGCATACTCCCAGCACGAGGGTTACTCTGTTTCCTCCAGAACCTGGGGCAGGAATCCACATTGGGTATGTGGGCCACCTCTGTGCTGAGCCTGTGAGCGATGGGGGAGCGGCCGGCCAGGGCACTGTGAGGTCTTATGGCTTTTAAGTAGCCTTTGTCTTGACTTGATACTTGCCCTGCTACTACAATCGTTTAACTGTTTTCCAGAGCTTTGAGAAAGTTGTTTCCACTGGTTCTTGCTGGCTGTTCAAAGCTTCTTTGGGGGATGGAGCCCTGAAGCACTTTGTCTGCTGTCTCGATCAGGGTGGGGCCATACCACTAAAAATACTTCTGTAACTTTGTGCAGCCATTTATCATTTAGCATAAAGTGAGGAAACAGAATCATCCAAAGGTCTTGTTACTGGAGGACGTTGGTAGTACCCCTGGGAATTTTCATGGTGTGTGCATGGGGTGAGTGAGTGGGGAGGGATCCATTTTTCCATGCAGTTTCTAAACTGTATGGACACACGGGACACACAGGATACAGGAAAATGGACCAGAGAAAGGAGCTGAGAAAGCCAATCTCAGCCTCTTTGCAGGGAATGCTGGTGGGACGTTTCCTTGTGTGGCTGAGAGGACAGACGTGGGCTCAGAGGGCTGAGGTTAGAGGGAGACATGCAGACGACTGCCCTTATCCAGCTGTTCCATGAACAAGGCGAGGAGAGGGCAGTCTTCCCCAGGACATCTCAAAGGGGAGGAAAGACTTCTGTAGGGAAATTCACCCATAGAGACTCAGGGCTTCAACCTCGACTTCGAGTAAAGGAACCAACAAACACCAGGACGTGCTCTGGAGCAGGGGTTCTTAACCTTTTCTGTTCCATGTACCCCTTTGCCGTCAGGTGAAAACCATGGTTACTAAGTCCACACTACACTGTGTATTATTTAATTGACTCACCTCTCCACAATGCTTCTACCTAGCTCCAGTGTGACTCATACTTCCCCACGCCCTAACGCTCCATGTAAAGTTTTGCCTCTCCGCTGGACTGTCTACTCTTGAGGTAAGGCACTGTGTCTTATTGTCTTCGTGTCTCTGTCCCTAGAAGAGGACTCAGTATTTCTGGAATGGATGAAACCTTACTGGATCCTGGAGATTACCCATTCCTTTGTCAGTGTCAAGGTCAGCTAGCCATTTCCTTGAGGCACTGCACTGCATGGCTGGCATGGAGGAGAAACTGAAGATCTGGTGTGGCTGGAGACCTTTCTCTCTACTACACACCCACGACCCAGACGTGTACACTCTGGCACACACGCACATTCATGCAACCCACAGACACACTGCCTCCAAGAGGATGCCAGTGGGTAGGGCTTTATTATAAGACCTGAAATTAAGATGCCATATTAAATAAAGTGTTACCTTGACATCTTTAAGCCTCGAAGGTCTCTGAAGGAGACCATGAGTTCTCCTGCTCTGTGGCAGTTTGATATTATTTATGAATTCCAAAAAGAGATACTGATTGTGTTTGCAAACTTGTCTGTTTCTCTGGGTGTGATAACCCTTTGATTGCATTAGACTCGGCTAAGACATCTGCTTAAATTATGTTAAGATTAGGGCTTTGATTCAACCATGTCATTAGACTGTGACTCAGCATTGAGTCTCAGCCGCCTTGGTGCACTGATAAAACAGACTCTCACACGGAAGTAGATACACGGAGAAGAACACAGAGGAAGAAAGGCAGCTCATTAGACACGGCAGAGGCCCCGGGAAGAGAGATGAGCCTGATAGTCTGTAGCTGCCCTTGTGAAGAGACCTGAGTAGCTGAGCCCGGAAAGAAACCAGCCCTGGGGAAAGTGATGGGTCTTATGCCAGCCTACAGCTGAGATTGGAAGAAGCTGGGACCACGGAGCCTTAAGAGGAAGAAGGAAGGCTGAACCCTTGCAGACATTGCCCACCATCTTGCTTCAACACGTGGCAACAGACTTTGGGTGAGAAAGTACCTCTTATGGTAACTTGAGTTGGACTCTTTAGGGCCTTGTGACTGTGAGCCTCTACCCCAAATAAATACCCTTTAGAAAAGCCAACAGATTTCTGGTACTTTGCATCAGCACCCCTTTGGCTGACTAATACATGCTCTCACCAGATATGACCCCCGCTTGGTGGGAAAGGCTCCCCGCCCAGCTAGTTTCCCTGTCAGCAGGGCCAGCAGCACCCCACCAGTCCTCAGTCCTCAACTTCACAGGCTTCAGTTCCCTGCCAGCCTGAGGAATTAGTCAAGCAAGCCAATCACATCCTCCCACGGGAACCAGGGGACACCGCTCGTTCCGTCAAAGCCTGCCTGCCACTGCTCCTGCTGCTTCCCTCTGCTCCAAGTGCAGTGTCCCCCTCCTGGGGGCTCTGAGTAGACGTGGCTAATAAACTGCTGCAGTCTCATCTGTCCAGCGTCGGGGGTTGTGCTTGGCCATCTCACACTATTTAGGGTGGGGGAGCTCTCCTTCACCAAAGGGGTGAATAGGATATGGTCAGAACAGGGCTTTGTTTTGAATCTGGGGTGAGTTCAGTTCTCCTCTTCCACTACCCTGTCTGGGTTTAGCTCCAGATCCAGAAACCAAACAATTAACCTGAGTGGCTCAGCCCTGAGGGAGGCCATGCTATTAGCTGTGGCCCCAAAGAAAGATTAAGAATAGCTTCCATTTGCAATTTTTCTTTGCAGAGCTGAGGCTCACAGCAAACCACACTCATTAGTCCTTATCTTTACCTTCCAGGGAGAAAGGGCTTCTTTGAACTGGCTTCTAACCAGGACCCTGGGGCCTGGGGAGGAAGAGGTTGGGTGACTCCTGGGAACACCAGCAGGGAATGGCCTGGGCTCAGACCCTGCCTTTCCATAGAAAGCAGGGAGTTCTACTGTTCCTCTTGCCCAGAGCCATTTTACAGATGAGGAAAGTGAGTTTCAGAGGGAAGAGAATGGGCCATTGCCATGCAGGGAGGGGATGTGTCCCTATCTCAGAGTTCCCGAATTCTTGGCCGGAAATCTACTTTTATGCTGTGGAAGTCTGAGTAAAGCGCGTCTAGAGACCCAGGAGCCTGGGAGGGGAGAAGGTGGGGATGGAGCTGGAACTCCAGGGGGTCTCTGATTTGAGTAGGTGGAGATGGGCGAGGGGGGTGAACAGCAGAAGTAAAGTCCAGGAGGTGGGGGCGTCCTGGGGGGGGAGGCAAACGGTGCGTGGCTCAGCGTCTTTCAGACACGGCATCTTAGTCTTCCGGGGCTGCCCAAGGAACACGACGCAGAGGCTTAACATGACAGGAGCGTGTTGTCACCAAGGCGCTGGCAGGGCCACCTCCACCCACCCTGTAGGGGAGAATCCGTCCTTGCCTCCTCTGGGGTGTGCCGCATCCCTGAGGATCCTTGGCTTGTCGTCTTCACGTGTCCTCCCCGTGTCTGTCTGCTGCCACCTCTCCCCTTCTGATGAAGACACCAGTCATATATGTTGGATTAGGGCCCACCCGAATGCGATTTGGCCTCATTTAAAGTAAATGCACCTTAAGAGACCCTATTTCCAAATAAATCACAGTCCCAGGACCAGGGGTTGGGTTTGAACATACTTTTTGGGGGACACAGTTCAACCCATAACCTCGTGTCTGTGGGTTGGGAGTAGTGGGACCCAGGCTGGAGGCTTTGGACAGTGCAGGGGAGCAATTCACTCGCCCACGTGTCAGTTCATTCATGCATTCATTTACTTATTCACTTACAAAGTTCCTTACTCCTTCATCCACCGTCTTGGGGTTATGGGACATGGGTCCCGTGCTGAGGGGGAGACCGCTGTCGCTGTGAGCACTTCCGGATGTGGTCCACACCCCCAGGGGGCCACAGGGCCCAGGGAGGTTTGTAAGCGGCTGGAGTGCTGGATGTGAGCAAACAGGGAATGGGGGCATCGCAACCCCCAGGACAGCAGGTGCCTTGTCCTAGGCGGGAGCTGCCGCTCAGCTCTAAGCAATTATTGGCAGGCAAGAATGTGGGCCCTGGGTTGCCTGGCCTGAATTCTAAAGAGAAGAAAAATCTGTATTTTAAAAGCATAAAATCTCCTTATTTATGAAAATTGGTTCAAAGTTTTTACAACACTCTGTGCCCCAGCATGTGTGATGGTCACAGGAGGCCCTAAAGCTGCCCCTTTGCAATGTCCATGAACCCTCACCCCGGAGGATGCTTCTCCTCCTTCTCGGGTCCCCTCTTTGCTTGGAGATCTTCCCCCCACCCAGGAATGGATCTTCACCTTCCTGCCCTGACTCCACACCCCGGGAGTGGAGAAGATGCCGGTAGGAGGGAGCCGGACGGAAAGAAAGGTCTGCTCTATCCTGGAAGGGTTCTCATGGGCTAACTAAGCCTGTGGGCTGTGCGAGGGAATTCTCCCACGGGAGCCCCAGTGCTCAGGCAGGGGTGGGAGAGGGGGCACAGAGGGCTTTTCTACTCGGCCAAGCCTCAGGACCTGGCACCCCTCATTCACCTTCCTGGGGCTTGTTATCTTCTAATTAATTGAGTCTCTTCCTTTGTGTAAAAGAGAAAGGGTCTGCTTGTGGGCTGCTCGTGGCTCCCAGCCTGGGCTTTCTAGAAACCATGGCAAAGGAGAGAGGCCCGAGTTCCAGACCCAGTTCTGCACTTTTTGCCGTGTCCTCCTGGGAAGTCATCTCCTCATCAGGCCTCGGCTTCCTCCTCTGTAAATCAGGAACAGTAACAACAGTGCCACTCACATTTAGAAAGGCATGTGGCAGGCTGCAAAGGGCCACGTGCTAGAGCCTGGGGGCCGAGAACCCAGGCCCTGGAGCTACACATCTGAGCTTGAGTCCTGGATCGACCACTGTCTAGATGTAAGGTTTGGCTCCATCACCCGCCAAGTGGAGGTAATAATTTGCTGGGAGCGATAAACAAGATCATACATGTAAAGCACCTGGCGTCTAGTAATTGCTCAATAAACATGAGCTATTATTATTGTTGCTGTCAATGCTATGTCATTAGTGTTAGTGTAGTGGGCATTGTGGCTGGTTCCCAATTCCAGGCCCTCCACAGTGATGTGTCTAAGCCAGTCGTGGAACCCCTTTTGACTTGCTCTTGATGGTTTCGGAATGGACTTGTGACACTACCTTGACCAATGAGATGTGAGGGGAAGTCTGCTGGGGGGCTTTTGGGAAAGATTTTCTTGTTTCCAGAGTCAGCCCTTGCTCTTCCTCGGACGTTGCCATGTCTGGACATAATGCCAGAAACTGCTGTCGCCAAATCACTACCAGTCGGAGGACGAGGACGGTCTGAGGATGGCAGAGCAGCCTCACCCAAAGAACCAGCCTCCAGCCCAACGCTGACCCTCGGAATCCAACAACCTTGCAGCCCCCTCTGTGCCTGAACTTCCGGGTGAAATAATATAAGTTCCTTTGCCATTCAAGCTTATTTGGGTAGTGTTTTCTGTTATTTGGGGCTCAAACCATCAGAAACACAGGCTCCATGAAAGAAAGGAACACATTTTCTGTTCCTTTTCTCTCTCTTGCAATCCGTAGCACAGTGCCTGACCACGTGCAGGGTGCTAAAGGAGTGTTGGTTGAATGAATATTGATAGAAAGGTCATGGGGTCTGTTTCTGGTATTAAGAATTTGTTAGATGTCTGAAGTACAGAGGAGTGACTGCCCAAATTCAAACAGTGGCTCCACTCAGATGAGAACCCAGCTCTCCTGACTCCCGCGGCCAGCGACCTTTCCAATGCGCCACACAAACTAAAAGGTCAAGAAAGTGTCAGGTGAGCGTGGCAGACAGTCATCAGCCATTCTTAACCTCCTTCTGCATTACCATTGCCAACTTCTTCTACAGAGATTGAATAACCTAAATACTTGCTTTCTCAGCCTTCCTTGCATCTAGGTGTGGCCTTGTGATGGTCCTAGATAAGGAGTCATAAGTGGAAGTCTGCTGGGGCTTTCTGGGAAAGCTTTGTTTTTTTCTGATAGAAGGGAAGAATGTTGCTGATACTCCCTTCCCTGCTTCTTCCTAACTTGAATGTAGATGTGATATCTGCAGCTGCAGCAGCCACTGTGTGACCATGAGGATAATGTCAAGACAATCATAGATATGCTGGCCCTACCTCCAGGTTTCTTGTTACATGAGAAATTTAAATTCATATTTGTGTAAGCCACTGTTGGTTTTGTCTTTTATTTCTTGCAGCTGAAAGCATCCCTAACTGGTAAAAATGGAGAACATTTTGAGTTCTATAGTGAACATCTATTGGTTTTCAACCCAGTATCTATTCCCCTTTCTTCTGGTACCAATATCCCAGTTTTCCCAGGGGTCCACCATTTCTCCACTCTCAATCCGTGTGGTTTTGGTGGAGCTGACTCCACCTCTAGCTCCACCATTGGGTGGTCTGTAACCCAGGCTTGGCCTGAGCATCGCAGCCACCTTGCTTTAGGGATGGACTGAGGGATGCCACGTGTCTCAGTCATGATGGCACTTAAATCCAGGGCCTTTGTGGTAACCCTTGGACTAAGAGAATCTCTCTCCCTTGGCATGAAGTTGGGAAGATCAAACCTGAGAGTCTGGCTGACACAGAGGAAAGCAGCGTGGAGAGATGGGAACTGAGGCTGGAGATGGAGTGGAGCTTGGGATCTGGCCCCACCTGAACTTTTCAGTTACTTGAACCCTTGATGCTTTCCTGAAGCCAGTTCTTAAGTCAGTTTCTATCACAACCAAAAAAGACTCCTTTCATTTCAGGTGTCTAGACTCTGTGATTAGGTGGGGCCAGTTCTGAGCACAGAGCAGGAGCTCAAACCTTGTCATCCTGAGTCCTTCAGTTTGCAGAATCCTTATGAGCAGGACACCAGAACACTGTCCTTGGGCTCCTCACCACTGGTTCTCATTTTAGTTTGCTGGAACTGCTATGAAAAATGCCACACAATGGGTTGACTTAACAACAGGAATCTATTGTCTCACGGTTTCAGAGCCTAAAAAGTGCAAAATCAAGGCATTGGTGAAGCTATTCTTTCTCTGCAGTCTGGTAGCCTTCTGGAACTGGCTTGCTGCAATCCTTGGGGTGCCTTGGCTTGCATCTCTGCCTCCATCACGTGGCCATCTCTCTCGCCTTGTGTCTGCATTTCCAGTTTCTGTAGACTTTTGGCTTCTTCCTGTGGCTTTCTCTGATTAGCTGTGTCTGAATTTCCTCTGCTTTATAAGTCATATGGATTAATTTGGTCTCATCTGAAAAGGGTCTTTGAGGATCTTATACAAATGAGTCCACACCTTAACAAAGTATCTTCAAAGGTCCTATTTACAAATGGGTTCATACCTGCAGGAAGGTGGATTAAGGCTTGAACATGTCTCTACGGGGGTCATGATCAATCTCCAGCAGTTCTCCTGCAACGTCTTGTTCGGATCTTTCTTAAAGGCTTTAGCTCAAGGCATGGGCCTTGCTGATATGTGGATCTGCCCTCTTGCTAGCTAGGAGCAGGCAGGGGCTGGGAGCCTTTTGTGTTCTCCTCTGGCACCAAGCCCTGGTCATGTTACAGCCTGTGTGGGGGATCCAGAGTGGACCACCTCCCCAGCTTAATTGCCATGGGGAGAGTTTTCTACCTGACTGTTCCCTGCATTTATTCCCCTGGGATTACTTTAAAAATTCATCCTTTGTCGAAGAGCTCCTGGAGGGCAGTTTCTCTTCTCTGATTCCGGGCCTGACTGTTCTCTGTGCGTAGACCTGATCTCCTCTTGATTTTAGTCCCAGAGTGCTCTGTCCACTTCTCTTTGTCCCCTGCACTCTGGTGAAGAGCTGGAGAAGGATGTTTGAGGCAGAGTGAACAGTCAGTGCAAAAGTCCCGGGGCAGGACTGTGCTTGGCATACTGGAGCGGCAGCTGGGGAGGAAGCTTGCATAGCTATAGCAGGAAGCAATTGGGAAAGTGGTAGGA
>JAQZBX010065609.1:6153-16389 GCA_029593785.1 Cabassous unicinctus | reverse complement strand
CTGGGGAAGGGGTCTGGGTGGTTTGGGGTCAGAGGGGGCGTTAGCCTCATCGCAGCATGTTCATTTTTTATGAGGAGGCCCAGCTCAGGAATCAGTCAGGGTGTTTAAACAATAGTGAAGCATCCCTGGCCTTCCCCGGCCCTGGGGGCTTAGTACCAGCTGAAATCAGAAGGAAAAAGATGTGTTTCTGCTGTGAGTGTTCAAATGGTACCACAAATGTCACCCCTTCTCAGTTAATTGTCAGGAGAATTCTATAGATGTGTGTGAAGATGGAAGCGCTTGTGTAACCATGAACTGTAGGTGGTTTGATGAAGTTGGTTTGGAAACTGTAGCAAATTTGCTGGTAATGATGCTTTGGTGAAAGAGGCTGTTTTTAAACATACTGCAAAGTTGCTAAAAGTCACATTCATTATGGGAAAGGTGAAAGTCTAATATGTTGCTGGTGTCTGGGAGAGTAGTTGCAGCATTTCCTGGGGTAAGTGTGGGGACAGTAGCAACTAAAACGGACCCCTGGCACACTTACCCCTCCCCAGGCCTCTACTGCCTTGGAGACATGGGTGGAGTAGCCAGCAGGCCCAGGTTCACAGGGTCTACTCTGACCCTCCCCCTCCATTCTGTCCTTGATGTTTTTACTTACACAGTAGTACACACATGTGTTCTTCTTAGAAAGAAAGTTAAAACAATTGCCCAAAGGATTAGAGGTCTCTTTGTTCCATCACCCCAAACCCTTAGTACCCTTCCTAGAGGTACCCTCTGTTATCAGTTTACCATATTCTCCAGACATTCTCCAGGCATTATTCAGACATAAGTAGGGAGAAGCTCAGCAGAGCTGGCATTTGGGGCCAGATAATTCTTTGCTTTGGGGGCTGTGTTAACAGCATCCCTGAATGCTATCCTGCAGAGGCCAATAGCATCCCCTCATCCCCCATCCAGTTGTGACAACCAAAAATGTCTCCAGACATTGACAAATGGCCCCTGGGGTGCAAAATTGTCACTGTCCCTGAGAACCACTGCCTGAAATGATGGGTAGTATTGCTTTGTGGGGAAGGTTTTGCAAAAACACACACACACACAACACACTGGCATTGTAAAGGAGTCACCATTTTCCATCCCAACAGCAAATAAGTGTACCCCCTCCTTCTTCACTGCTGTGTACTATTCCCTGACACAGTCCTACCCCTGTTTATTTAACCAACCCCTGTTGACATCTGGGTCACTTCCAATTGTGCACTCTTCTAACAGGCCTCTTGTTCAGCGTTTCTCCAGGTTGATAGGAAGAATGATCGCAGAGCCCTACAAGTTATGTGCACTTATTTTTTAAAGATTTATTTATTTATTCCCCCACCCATCGTTTGTGCTCTGTGTCTGTTTGTTGTGTGCTTTGTTTGTTGTGTCTCCTTGTCTTCTTTTTAGGAGGCACTGGGAACTGAACCCAGGACCTTCCATGTGGGAGGGAGAAGCCCAATCACTTGAGCTACATCCGCTCCCTGCTTGTTGTGCCTCTCATTGTGTCTTCTCATTGTTTCTCCTTGTTGTGTCAACTTGTTGTGTCAGCTCACCGCACCAGCCTGTCACGTCAGTTTGCTGTCTTGCTCGTCTTCTTTAGGAGGCACCGAGAACCGAACTCGGGACTTGGGAACTCGCATTGGGTGGGCACCCAATGGCTTGAGCCACATCCACGTCCTGATATGTGCATTTAAACATTTAAGCTATGCCACAAAGGGTGCCCATGTTTACTCCTGCCATTGGTATAGGAGAGTATTTCCTCATGCCCTCTCCAACCCTTGGTATCATTAAAGTTTTAACATGTTAGTCAATTTCTGGGGACCCCTGAAGAGTCTGAGCCAAGGAGATCAGGTGTCAGGAAGTGGGGAGTGGCACGTGTCAGGTCACCTGTTGCTGAGCCTAGAGCTGCTGGCCACATCTATAGGGCTTGTCCTGCTCCACCGTGAGTCTGGGGAGAGCGGGGCAGGGGGCACAAAGAAGCAGGGGGCTCGGTCCTTCCCCTTGGCATGCTGACGTCTACTTCAGTGGGTGTCAGCAGAGCCACCCACAGGGAAGCAGGTTGGGGCAGCCAGGCCCATCTGAAGGAGCAGCCACCTTGATGCTCCGGCTGCCTGTGGCCAGGTGAGAACTTGCTCCAAGTTGCCAAGGCTTCTGATTGCACTTGGCTCAAGCCAAGGTGGAAATCTGGATCTTTAAGTGAAATCTCAGAATTTCTACATGCTGCCTCAAAACTTCTCAAAACATCCGGTAAGCCAAATAAATGTGTGGGCCTCCTCTGTCTCCCGGGTCACCAATAATCTCTGTTCTAGAAAGTACATTGCATCTCGGTCGCTGCCGACACTCCAAAAGCTCAGCCCTTCCTGAGCTCCTTATGGATTCTCACTGGCTCCTCACACCAACGCTGCAAGGAGGGAGAGTCTCTTCTGTCCTCATGCTCAGAAAGGTGAAGTTACCTGTCCAAGGTGCCGGTGGGTGGAGCTGGGACTTGAACCCAGGCTGCCTGGTTTCCAAGCCTGTGTGCTCAAGAGCAAACACCACCAGAAGGAGCTGAGTCCTTGGAGAATTCCTTGCTGGATTCCGTGCTTGGTCTGCAAAATCCCTAATCTGTGCCTTTCCCATCCTGTGGTCCCTGACTAGTTACTTGCTGTCTCTGAGCCTCAGTTTTCACTTCTGCAGAGTGGGGTTAATGCTCTCCGTCCTGAGCACCTCAGAGGACCCTTGCAGGCTACTGTGCCCGAGAAGGCACCTTGAAAACAGCCCTGTGCTGTGCAAGGACAGGGACAGCAGCATTATCCTAAGGGATAATTCTGTTGCCACTGCTCTAAGTGCCGTGATACTGATATTTTCTCATCCCCCCTTTCTTAATTTTCTGAAACATCAGGCAGATAAAGGAAAAGCTTCATTTTCAGATGCAAATTTTTCTCTGAACCACGGAGGTTTTAAAACCACCAGATGAAGTATGGAAAGTGCTTGACAATTTCTTTAAGAATCTTTCATTCTCTGGGTTAGAATATCACGCAAGTATATGTGTGTGTTGTGTGTTTTTTTAGTCTTGCTATCACGAGCAGCAGGTAGCAAAATGTTGATCTTTAATGTGTTAGTAAAACAGCATACATTTGAATATTGGCTTTTTCTGCCATCTGTACCAGTTGACACTGTTTTTCATACCAGCTTATTACATTTCTTGTACAAACATACTTTTGGGTGTCTCTGTTGATTTATGCTATAGTTGCTCTGGTATTTGTGTTAAAATAGCATTTTAAAACTTATAAAATATTGCATTTATTCCTTCCTTGAGTCTTTGCCACTTGACAAGCTTTGGAGCAGCATGTGTTTTCCCAGGACTAACTTTTTGGTCGTGGTTCTCTTGAGGGGGCGGTGGGCTGGGGACAGGGGAGCCCAGAATGGCTCAGACTCAGGGTCCCAGTGGGCATTCCTGGGGTGCTGAACTCACGGCCTCCCCTTAGGGTAGATCTGTAGCTGCTCCAGAGTTGTTTTTACTCCCCCAAATGAGAAAGATAATGACAAGATAGTGGATTTCCATAGAGGTAAATTTGCTCAGTTCAAAAACCTGTCCTTTATTCTTTGATTCTGTCCTTCCCTGTTTTGATACCAGAATTTCCTTTCTTTGGTAAATTGAAGGGGGTCTTGGGTGATACGTGTTTGTTTCTTGAATAGCTTTCCGTGGCAAAATCATCAGCTCTCATCCTCATGTTGGTTCCCCAAGTTGGGGAGGGGCTAGTTTTACTGGTCTGCATAATCCACAAATCTGGGACCCATGTGTGAAAATCTCTGGGTGGGCCTGAGCCCCCTGCCATGGATTCCACACTCTACAGAGGCAGCACATAGGGCTGGGATGAGATGGCTTAGGACGGGGTGTGTGAGATGGAGCATCCTCACCATTTGGGGGGAGTGAGATAGGGCATCCTCACCTTCTGGGTGGGGGGTGAGATGGGGCATCCTCACCATCCTGGGGGGATGAGATGGGGTGTCTTCACCATTCTCGGGAAGGCGGATCTGGCAGTGGGGATGGCACCCTGCAGCTGGTGGGTGCATAGACGGGGCATTCTGCCACTCTAAAATAATCTGTGCAAACTGCCACAGATGGGAGGAAGAGCCAATATTCAAATTGGAGGCTGTTTTGCTAACATGTTAAAGATTAACATGCTCTTACTGGCTGCTGCATGCTGTAGCAAGATGAGTTTTCTCTCTAAAAAATAAAAAGAGAGAAAAAGAAGCCTGTTTAGGGCCAGTGCTGGGGGCAGGGGTGGTGCTGGGCAGCCCCTTGCTGCCTCCTCCTGCCTCCACTGCCTGAGATAGCCCAGAGTAGCCCAGAGATAGCCCATCTCCTCCTCTGATGGCCTTGCCGTGTGGCCCAGAGACTATATAGTGTCCTCACTCATCTCTACCTCTAGGCGTTTACTAGGATGTGCCTCCTTCCTTCTGGCTGGCAGATTCTAGTCCCCTTTTATTAAGCCTCAGCCCAAATATGATGATGACAACTAAGATTTATTACATGCTGGCATCCATGCCAAGCACTTCCCTGTGCTACCATACTGAATCTTCCTGACAGGCGTTCTACTTACTCCCATTTTACAGAAGAAGAAACTAAGGTACAGAGAGGTCAAGTAACCTTCCCAGGGCCACACAGCTGGGAAGTGGGACTCTAGGTCAGGTAGTGAGGGCCCAGGGTCAGTCTTACAGTCAGCCAGCCCTCTACCACCTCACACGCCCAAGGGCTCCCACACACTTGCCTGCACCCATCATCAGCTCACGTTCTTATCCTGGGTGTAGGAGGTAGAACTCTTGCCTCTCCCAGGGTACCTAGCTCAAGCCTAGGGACAGAGAGGGGGCACCAGGTGGGGACCTGGTCACGGAGGATTAACAGACCAGGAGAGGTGGCAGAAGGCCTGACAAACAGAAAAGCTGACAGCTCCCATCAGGCTGGGAGTCTGTGTGTCTCTCTGTGTATGGGCTGTGTGCAGAGGTCTAGGGTCTGGTGCTGGCTGTTTTCTTCCTTCAGATACACCCTGGAATCCCAAGCCTCTCTCCTGGCGGACCACCCTCATTGGCGCCTCTGGGCTGGGCTCCCTCTGCTGGTCAGTGTCAGCAGCGCAGCCGGCCTCAGCCCCAGGGCAGAAGGCTCAAGAGGGCTGGGGCCTGGGACGGGCTTCCGGGGCAAGAAGGGCCTTCCAGGGAGGGAAGGAGGGCCAGGTGGAGAAGTGGGCACTTCTTTCCCTTAGTCGTGGCCACCCAGGGCTGCCCACCCAGGAAGCCCCTGACAAGCTCATCCCACATGCCCTTTAGGAGCCAGTGGTGTCTCAAAACCGGACCCCAAGAAGGCCAGGCTAGTAAAGGAGAAGCCCTAAAGGCAGCTTTTAGTCCAGGGAAACAGGCCCAGACCTCTGGGATTCAAGAATGTTGATATTTGGGACACCCCCCCACCACCCCAAGCCCTGGGGGCCTCCTGGTAGCAGAGTGCTATGAGAACCAGCTAATCTGAGAGCCAGGACCTGCCACTTCCAGGCCTTGTACAAATCGGGGCCTGCTTATCTGTGAAATGGGCACATTGGTGATCTCAGTGGTCATGGCTCCCTGCAGCTGGACTCAGATTCCAGTGGACAACCCTTCCCCCTGGTGGCCTGTCAGTGCCCAGGGCTAGCCTGGAAAGGAGAGAGTCCATCTGTGGGCACGGGCAGGCACAGGGGCCTTGGGATGACCCATGTGTCACGAGGTAAGGACACAGCCCAGAGGCAGCCTGAAATGCCCCAGAGCCCTGCCTTGTGATCTCACGGTGCCCACCGTCCCCTTGGCATACCCCATGGCTCTCGTCAGTGGTTGTTTTTGTCCAACATTGCCTTCTTGTCCTAGACCATAAGCATTCCTTGCGAGCTGCTTGCACACAGTTCAACCAATACCTGTTGAATAACAAAATATACATGGGTGAGGTCTCAAAAGCCATCCCCGGCAAGCCCCTGCCCACAGGCCCCAGGGGGCCCCTGCAGGTTCCACACCTTACTCCCCCAGGCTCCTCCCCCTCAACCCCACCAGCACAGTCTGTGGATATGAAAACGGGTCCTCGCCTAGAGCAAGAGTTCAAGCAAAGCTCACTTCCACACGTCTGATGATTTGAAAGTTACAAGACAGCTGATGGGCTCTTTAATAAGATGTGTTTTGTTTCCCTGCCTTAATGAGTATGTCTTCATAAAGACCTAGAAGGCCAGGTCCAAATTTAGGAGTCTCAGACTCTTTGGCATTCCCCACATGGAATGTGGTGGCAGGGGGCCCCACCTCTCTACCCGCCCTCTGCTTTTTCCTGCATTATCCCAGTCTGTGCTTCCAAGCCCTGTCCACACCTCCCTCCTGCCAGCTTCCCCACCCCCATCCCTGGGCCCGGGGCCTGGGGAAGGGTTTTTAACCAGGCACTGTTGTCAATTTGGGTTGGATCGTTCTCGTTTGTGAGAACAGCCCTGTGCACTGTAGGATGTTTAGCTGCATCCTTGGCCTCTACTCACCAGAAGTGGCAACATCCTATCCCCAGTGCAGCTGTGACAACCAAAAAATGTCCTCAGATACTGTCAAATGTTCCCTGGGAGACAACTCCCCCCGCCCCCTCAAGAACCACTGGCCTGGGGCAGTTGGGGCAGGGAGCTCCCGGGGTCTAGGTGGCCAGAGTGCCGTCAGGACGTGGGCTGGGCTCTGGGCACCTGCCCTTGGCCATGATGGGGTGGGGGGACACCTCTGGGCTGCGCTGCCCGCTAATGCACCCACTGCGTGGGTGTTCACCAAGGCTCCCTCCTGATCTACCTCTGATGGGTTCAAAGTGCTTTAGAAATGGAGCTGGCGTCATCCCCAGAGCAGCCTGCCTGGGTCCTAGAGAATAAGTGGCCTTTCCTTCTGTGCAGGCCCCACAGTCACACCTCAAATCTGCACCTGTCCTCACAGAATGTCCCCGGGCCTTCAGTGCCCCAGGCGGTGCGTGGGCCCCAGCTGGGTGGGGTGTGGGTGACCACGGCCTCGCCCGCCGCCCCAGCCCTGCCTGGTGGGCTGCAAAGTGAGTGAGAGACTCCCTTCCTGTAAGCTGAGCCAGAGCCTGGGAGCCCCCGATGGGGGCGGGGAGCACAGTGCAGGCTCTAGGCCTCCCGTGTGGGGCTTCCAGCTCCTTCTAAGCCAGCCCCAGCCCAGGACCCAGGTGAAGAAATGGTCCTTCCAACTGCCAAGAGAGACCACCATGGGGATCTGCCCAGCCCTTGCCTGTGTCCCTGGAACCACCTCGCCCTCCTCCCACTGCGTCACCCTAAACAGGGGGCTGGTCCCTCCCTGTGTTCTCCCTGTATCCGTCTCCATGTCTCTCCATGAGGCTGGATTTGTGTCCCCAGAGCCCTGGGCAGCATCTTTGTCTCTGCTCTGTCAGCTCCGCCATCTGAGTCCCTTCCAGCACCCTGGCCCTGCCCTCCCTGCCTCTCTCCTGGAGCCTCCAGGCATCACTCTGGCTCCTCCTGGGCCCTCTGGGCCGTGACTTGGTCCTTCAGGAGCCACTGGCCCCATCTGTGACAGCAGTGCCATCTCTTCACTTCCTCCCTTTCTCCTCCCTGCCACCGGCCCCCACTCCTGGCTGGCACCTGGGTGAGGAGTGCCCACCTGGGGTGGGAGGAGCCCAGTGCCAAAGTCCCAGAGCCAGACCTGCCAGGGCTACTCCTGGGCAGACAGGGCCGTGGGGAACGGAGGCCGCCACCGCAGAGTCCCACGCGGCCAGCTCTGTGGGAGAGGCCTTCGCTTGGTGCGACATTTGTTGGCTTTTTTTTTTCAATGTTCAAGCTGTCAAAAAAGTATGTCTGCTGAGTTCGGATGTTTGTTTTGGATTGTTCTCTTGTACAGCATTGGAAGGGGGTGGGGAGTGCCTGTCCTGTGCTGCCGGGCTGGCCGTGGGGTGGCGAGGTTCTGGGGATGGGGCTGGCTGTATTCTTGGAGGAAAACACCCCTTTACTTGGGGGACCCAGGGGGCCCAAAGCATGTCCCCACCTGCCCTGAACCCGTTCTTCCTGGTGGGCCCGTGGAGATGGGGGCAGCGTGGAGCCGGGCTCTGTGCCAGGCCAGAAGTGCACAAAGCCTCCGGCAGGCAAGGCACCATCTCGGGGATGGCGCCACCTCGCCACTGCTGTTTTGCTGTTTCCTTTTGATTGTCCAACTTGCATTGACTCTCCCTCCTCAGCTGGCTATTTGGCTTAAGGGATGCTTTGTGGCATCAACAGACTGTTGACTGAAAACCAGTTTTGGAGACGAAAAGTAATGACATATTGATTGTGAGATGCATCCTGATTCTCCACATGTGGGAGCAGGGGTGGGGGTCTTGTAACCGGAGACGTGTGGTCACAATTCCTTTGCTCAAGTCCCATGGCCTGGCGGCTGCAGAGCTGAAAATCCGTGGCTTCCTGTGGCTGTCCCAGCCCCTCACCAATGCCTCTCCCCATGGCTGTGGGACACAACTGGACTTTCATATCTGCAGTGACATGTGGGGTCTCAGGAATGCCCCCCAACCTGCCCCAGTGTCATGGGAGGTGAGTGGGAGGCAGGTCCCCCAACCTGCCCCAGTGTCATGGGAGGTGAGTGGGAGGCAGGTGTGGGGCCTTCCTGCCAATAGAGGGTGGGCAGACTGCTGGCCCCCGGACTGGGGAGGTGGCCAGACCTCCAGGGATCTCAACATCCATACCCGTGTCCTTATGAAGGGAAGTGACTGAACTGCTGGGATAAGGGCAGGTCCCTGGGACAGCGCCTTACTCTGGGCCTTCTGTCCCATGCAAGGTGGTCGTTGGGGGTTGTGGGCAGCCCCAGGGTCCAAGCCACCCTCAGACAATGTTGTCCTCCCTTCCTTCCTCCACACTCAGCCCAAGAGGCCCTGGGGCCAATCAGTGAATGGCATTCCCTCACCCCCATGATTGAGTCAAGATTAGGCACATGACTTGACATGACCAATGAAAAGCAGTGGAATCCTGGGGAAAGACTTCCCCTTCTTGATCAGTTTGGATGGGAGAGAGTTGTAAAGGCTGGAGCCTCTGCAGCTGCCTTGTGCCAAGAGTGAAGCCAGGAGGTGTTAGGAAACCTTGGGACTTTGGTGGAGCTCCTACCCCAAGCCTCATTTATTTACATGCACTAATACTTTTTTTTGCTTAAAAATCTGTTTCATCTGGGCTCTTGTGACAGAAATACTGATACTCTGGAGTTGGATTCCCCTTTACCCTCAGAAAACAATTCCTGAATCTGACTGGACTCCTCTGTGCTTCAATTTCCTCATTGGTAGAATGGCTGATGGGATGATTAAATGAATTAATACTTGGGAAGGGCTTGGAAGAGTGCCCGGGGCTTAGTAATTGCTCCATAAGTGCCCCTCATTACTATTACTCGTGTTGTTGGGTGACCTAACGCGGGTGCCTTGAGGATGCTCATCCACTCCTATGATTTCAGCCCAGCCAGGCCCAAGTCTAGCTATCTCTAGCCACACCTCTGGAATCAAAAACACTGAGAGAAACTCCTGGGCATGGGGCTGGTTTGGATTTCCAATAATTTATCAAGAGTCGAGAGCCAGATTTCCTTTGGGAGATATTAGTTCTTAGGTTTACAAAGTGCCTCGGTTGTAAATACCCATAAACTTGACAATTTGTTGGGCCATATTTATTTTTAAGGTGGTCAGAGGATATTAGCGTGTTCTGACTGTGTAAATCTGCCAGCTCCTGAATCCCTGCATGCTCCTGGGGTGCCCTCCCATCTGGGCTCGAGCTAGCAGGACATCCTACTAGGGCCAAGCCTGGGAACCGGGAGCCCCAGGTAGTGATGGGGGCACCTCCTGGGAGGACTGCAGGGAAGGCAGTGGCCCTGCAGGGAAACTTCCCAGGGACTGGAGAGCCGCAAGAAAGGCTGGTGGATCAGACCACTCGATGGGGCTAGACTTGGGTGGGCTAAGCCAAGTGAGCTGCCTATTTCTCAGCAGTGCACCGAGCCCCTGCACCTCACCTCCAGGGACACTGCTCTCCCCACTGTCTCCCAGATGCTGCCTCTGTGGACAAGCCTGCCTCTGGGATTTCCCTGTTGCCTCGGACACCCTCCCTGCCTCTGTCCATGCTCCCCATGTGGCAAGGCTCAGGGGCATTTCTCTCTGCACTCCTATAGCACCCATGGACGTCACATCGTAGTCCCTCTTTTTTTTTTTTTAAAGATTTATATATTTATTTATCT
>JAQZBX010065608.1:0-16274 GCA_029593785.1 Cabassous unicinctus | reverse complement strand
CATTGCAATTTTTATCAAAGCACGGTATCATTTTATCCTTCCAGCATTGTCCACATCTTGGTGCTGCGGGCTGCCTGGACTGAGGTTGGGGGGCAGGGTCAGACAGCATTTGAGTGTTGTCATCCTCCCTCCGCCCCCAAGATTAAATCCCAAAGCATTTCTCCTTGGCAACCACTAACAAAACTCACAGGCGGGAACCCAACCAAGAATTTAGAGTCTCCCAAGTTCTCCATCTACCCAGGACACTTGGTGGGGTTGAGAAACAGCCCTTCTCTCTCTCTCTCTCTCTCTCTCTCTCTCTCTCTCTCTCTCTCTCTCTCTCTCTCTGTGTGTGTGTGTGTGAGTCTCGTTTAAGCTTTATATTCCCAATATCCTGGGCCCCTTGCCATAAGTTCTTCAAATGCAAGGGCCCATATGTGTCCTTCTGCATGCAAAGCATCCTCTTCTCCCTTCACAGGCTGTCCTAACATCTAGTTTCCCCAGGTATAAATGGCGATCTGTGTCTCCTTTCGCACAGGGTGCTCATTGCACTGATTTCTTTTTAATTAATGAATTGTTTTAAATTTTAGGTTCACAGGAAGTTGTGAATGGCTCATCTGTTTTCCACCCCTATCATTTTGTCATGTCTGAGACTTTGCTCCCACTCTCTGCCCCCACTGAGCTTGTGGCCCTTGAAAGCCATCTCAGAGGCTGGGTGGGTCCCAGCTGTGAAGAGGACGGACCCGAGAACGCAAGTCTGGCCTCCAGGCTGCCCAGCTGGCCTGGCCTTGCCACCTTGCCCATCTGCCTTGGATTCAAACAACGCGCAGAACAGGAGCCTGTATGCTCACAAGCTCAGTCTTCTGCCTACCTCTGGCCCAGCCTGACCACTGCTTGTCCCGTTCTGAGTCCACGTCTTTTGCTGCCCTGGACAGTCTCTCTCCTGCTGGGTCCCCTCCCCTAGTGGCTCCCGTAAGCCAGCCTGCTCTCTGCTGCCCCCTTCAGGCGGTCTGCAGCCTCACCACGTCCCAGCCTTGGGATTTTAATTTGAAATTCTCCCATGTCATGCTTTCCGCCGCCATACTGTACCTACATAATTCATTTTTATAACCTAAATATAGGGCTTAATATTTGTCCCTGTTAAATTTCATCTTGTTTGTTTCAGGCATCATTTCAGCTTATCAGGATGTTTTCAAACCCTTAGCTGTCTCTCCGGACCTCAATTATCCCTTCTAACTGTCATCTAAAAATTTAATAATCCTACTCTCTGTGTCTTCATCCACGTCAGAGATGAAATCATTGAACTGAGCAGGGTCTAGGACAAAGTCTTATGGCACAATACTAGGAGATCCCCTTCCAGATTGAGGTTTGAGAGTTGGGCAAAGCCCCCTTGGGGACAATTGTTCCGCAGCTGTAAGTCCACCCAAGTGCACTATCCGCTGGACTTCAGCTTTCTCATTTATTCACAAGGCTGTCATGAGAGGCTCTACATTGCTTGTTCACCAACAGATCAACCCAAATAGGTTGGCTTCATCGGCCTGTAGGGGCAAAATGAGGTCCCATTTCCTTTCATACCCAAGGTATAATGGCTTGCGTCCCCACCCACACCATCAAGGATTCTGATTCCTGAGTAGTCCCAAGACTACCCAGGGTATATACACTGGTCTAAAAAGCAGTCCTCCTGAGGTTCCCTGGCTGCTACCTGCAAAGAAAGCAGAAACTCAGAGACTAGGTCTGCTCGCTGGCCTTGCCATAAACTTCTACCTGATTTGCAGAGTGAGGACATCAAATCTTCTAGGAATGAGGGCCTGCCCCTTTAATCAGAAATATGCAACGTTTGTTTGCCCAGGGCCCACTCTGGGATACAAGTGAGCCCTGGGTAACTCTGAGTTCCAGAAGCAGCTGTGTTGTCCAGAGCCAGCCCCACCTGGTAAGGTGGGAGGCTGGGCCCCAGTCCTGACCCCCTTCTCTTATTTCCTGCCTTCTAGCCTCAGCTGCAGCCGTCCCAGTACATCGCTGTGGAGCTCGGATCCCATCCCCTAGTCTCTGCTCCTGTGCATACTCGAGATGAAAAACAGAGGCACAGAGAAGAACAGCCCACAAGCCACCCTGCAGTACCTAAGTCCCATATGCACATGGTTTCACTACTTATAACACTTTATTTTTCACTTGGTACAAAATACAAAAATGCAGATCCAAAGAGTACAGACCAGTGATGACAGGCACACTGTACAACAGCAAACCTTGTCTAGCAAGACAGTTTTCTAAACTTTTTTAGTGAATACATGCATCATATAAAATAACAACAACAACAAAAACACACAGAGAGGCTAGAGATTTAGCTATTTCTACCCCCAAAATAATGCTTATTGCCAAAACTCTGGATAGGGGGAAAAAGAATTAAAAAGGCAAATAATATTTGTTCCATAAAAAAGTCAAAGCTACCATAAAATGTCCTCTCCCTCCCACTGCCCCATGTCACACTGATTAAATTTCTTTTGATAAGCCACACAAAAACAAAACAAAACAAAACTATTAACCTGGACAGTAAATACTCAAGATGGTTTTTAGCTTAGGTAACCATTCAGTATTTTAAAGAGTCTTTTAGACATTTTGAAGCCTTTCTATTCATTTCTCAGTATTGGGAGAAGGGTGACCCTCATCCACCACACCCTGCTGAAATGTCCTATGATTTACTCATCTAATAGTTTCCAAGACAAGAAAGAGGAGTTGGGTTGATCTACTTTATCTTAAGTGAATGCATGCTGGCTTCCAGCAATCACCGTCCTTTCCCGAGAACTCTTAAATCATCACTTATCATCATCTGCTTTGGAATTTTCCAAGCATCAACTATGGAATTACTGAATAATCATTTCCAGAGTCATGGAAGGTTTCCGGGTAACTGGCCCTGTTGAATGGGTAAGATCCTAAGTGCAAGCCAGGCTTCTCCATGCTCTGCCAGCCCTTTCTTCCCCTCATGTCATCATTATCACACACGTACACACACACACACACACACATGCGTGTGCACACACGAAAGGCACCACCCAGAGATTACACACAGAGGACCCTGCAGTTCGGCTAACACAGACATGCCATCTGCACAAAGATGCCCAAAGCCAACATCCCTGATTCTTCCCCCATCTTTTCTTCTTTTAGCCTTTTTCAGAATTGCTCTGACGTTTCTCTCCACCACCCCCACCCTTACCCCAAGAAGTGGTAGACGCCTTCATATCCCTGTAATTGTGACCGTGGCTAAGTAGCCGTGTGATCGCACGTGGGGAGGGTACCGGGCGGGCAGGCTCTGACCCATGCCGCAAACACACTTCCATCTGTCAGGCAGCCGCCCTCCCTGTGTGGGGAGTTGATGGAGCGTTGACTGCCAGGTTGCTAACGTCCTTGTCTGAGGACGCTGCAAAGACATAGTTTTCCGCAGAGGAATTCTAAGGCTTAGGCTCGAGTCTTCTCAGAATTATAGTAATTAAAGTGGAGAAGAGCAGTGTGTCAGAGCCCCTCCCTAACCTGCCATTTCTGGGTTGACAACAGGGTTGCCAACTTCAAGGTCACTCTGTCCTCTCAAGGTGCTCTCCCACTTTCCTTCTTGCTCCTTCCTCTCCTCTCCAAGTCAGGCCAAAGACCGCCAAGGTCCCGACCATCCCCAGGAAGAAATGAGAGGCCAACCAGGTCCCCTGGAAAAGCAGGAGCCCTTCAAAATCCAGTCTTGGGAGCCAGTTGAGTCTTACTGGGCTACCTCCAGCAGGCAGCCCTTTCACTGAGGTCTTGTGGGGACTGGGGGCTGGTTGAGAGACAACAGCAGTACTGGAAAGGAACTCAAATACCATCCAGACCTGTCTGCTATTTCCACAAATGAGGAAATGAAGGCTCCAAAGACAGAAGCGACTAGCTTAAGTTCAGCTGCATAGTCACAGAGCCGAGTTTAGGACTCAAGACCCCTGACTCCTGGTTTATGCCACAGCTCCAGGGCCACTTATTGAAGCCAGGCACTGTACTAGGTGCTTTACATAAGTTATTTCTTATGTTCACAGAACCTCGTTGAGGTATCATTAGCCCCACTTTGGGGTTGAGAAGATGGAGTGATTTGCCCAAGGTCACATAGATGGGAAGTTGTAGATAAGGGATTCAAGCCCATTACATCATCCTTTCTCATAAATATCCATCAGGGGCAGAAAGAAGCAAGTCTGAGTGGGCGGATTTGGGAATGCAGGAGGGTGTCCTGATAGAAGGAATCCCTGGGAGCTACCTGCTGGGAGGTCCCAGCTACAGGTCGCCAGTGATTACATTCAATTTGAGATTTCCTTCATAACACGAATGGAAAGGACCATATGTGACCAAATGTCAACAAACATGGCACCAAGAAGAAAGGATACACCTGAGTACAAGTGGAAAAGGTTCATAAAGGAAATGTACCTGGGAGTTGACCTTCAAGGAGGAGGATCTGGAAAGCAGCCCAAAGCAGAAAGGAATCTGGAATTGATGGAATCTCCAGGAAGATCTAGCATTCCCTTGGGTATTGGTGGGTATGACTGTGGGAAAAAGAAGGGAAGGGACCCAGATTCCTAATCTAGTTCCCAGATCTCTGCCCACCTCCTCCTTATTCTCCAACCCAATTCCTACATCGACAGGAGGATTGAACAGACCTCAGAAAAAGTGAGGATGATTTAACTTCTGGAGCACTCACTCCACATACAGCACACAACTACCCAGTCTCTTGGAAGGCAAGGGGCATCGGCAGAGAGAAAGCATGGAAGAGGGAGTATGGGATGGGAAAGACACAGCCCTACTCAACTTGGGAATAGGATAGGATAGTCCCTTGATGCCTAATTATGGAAAAGCATGACTAAAATGTCTGCAGGGAGAAGGGGCACTGCCTTTCCAAGATGTGGCAATGATCATTCTCTCCATGATGTGCAGCAGCTGAAGTGTCATTGCCCATTGACTGATACCAACTTTCTTCTCGTTTTTCTTCGCAAAATGAGGAGGATACTAGTATGCACCTCACAGGATGATTGTTGAGAATTAAATAAGATGCAAAGTACCTAGTAGAGTTTCTGGCATAGAATCAGCACCCAATAAGTGTTAGATTTTTATTATTGTTTTTATTTCGATCTTGATGAAAAATGTATTATTTTCATACTGTTATAAAATGAAGAGAGCTGTGAGTTAGGTTTCACAAATTTCATTGCCAAAGTCATGTACTTTGGACAGTTCTATTACATTTGTGTTATTTAAACAAAAAATTTCCTTCTTGGGAAATTTGGGAGGAAAGTGCTGCCTATTCCACCCTACGGCAGTGCTTATGCTCATAAAACCCTTTTTCATTTCAAGGTGATTTCTAACTAGTTCTTCATCCTATGCTCAGAACGGAAGTCCCAGGTCAATGGGGCAAATGGCATTCTACCTCTTTAATTGATACCGAAACTCAGGACAAAGGAAGTGTGTGGGGGTGGACCCAAAACCAGGTACCCCGTGCCCCTCAGTCCTCCATCCAGCCACACTGCGTCTAGGAGGTTCAGCAGGCTGCCTGCCTGTCTCCTCCCCAGGACACACAGTGGGTCCTCTTTGTGGCCCGGCTCTGCACTCTGCTGAGTCCTGCATCTCTCAACGGCTCCAGACTGACAGTACGCTAACCTGGGGTTGAGGTGTTCAGAAACGTGCAGAGTTTGGAATCACATGCAAAGATGATAAGACTCCTCTTTTTGCATGGAGCATGACGCCAGAATGTTTTTCCATCCTTCAGGGGCTTCTGGTATCCAGGCCTGACATTCCCAGCTCCGCCACCCCCTCTCACCCCAACTCACCACCTAAGCCCTCTCCTTGCCTATCCTTCATCCAGCCTTACCCACTGGCACCACTGTTCTCCAGGCTCACAGCTGGTGCACGTTCTGGCTGGGCGGAGTCCACTCTGTTCCAGGTGTTAGCTACGTTGAGTAGCATCCTCTGCCTGCGTCCATAGTTCCCATTCCCATCCACATGCCCACTCCCTGCCCCTCAGACAGGCTGATCACTATTCCCCAAACAAGTATGTTTACCTCCTATCCCATCTGCTCCAACGCAACCCCCAAAGCCTTGCTCGTGCCCCTTCTTCTAGAATGACTTTTGCTTTCTGATCCAGGTTTTTCTTACAGGAAGCCCTCCTAGACTATCCCAAGCCCACATTGTTTACCTCCATTTTCTAAACTTCTCAAGCCACTATTGTCCAGATTGGTATTTTTCAAAATGTAGGTTGTGGATGATTAGAGGATCATGGAAATCAATTTAGTGGTCATAATGAGCAGTCTTTAACAAAATGGGATCGAATACAAAATATCAGCCAGTGATAAATATTGATCCCTGCATACACATGCACATAGACATACACATGTAATGCATACAGACGTTGTAGCCGTTTGGCAGTTTGATATAGTTATGAATTCCAAAAATAGATATTGGATTATGCTTGTAAACTGGTCTGTTAATCTGGGCATGATTAAGTTATGATTAGGGCATTGACTGGGCCACGACAGTAGGGCGTTGAGCCCCACCCTTTGGTGGGTGGGGAATCAAATATAAAAGGCATGGCAAAGGACAGAGTTGGAATAGTTCTGATGTTGGAGTCTTGAGCTGGAGCCCCGGGAAGTAAGAGAGCTTGGTCATGAGGAAGGAGAGAAGGCCCTGGGAAGAGTCAAGCTATTCACCTGAGAGTCTACAGCTGGCCTTGTAGAGAGAAGCAAAGCCGAGAGCCTCATAGTCTACAGCTGACCTTGTGGAGGAACCAGAGGAGCTGAGCCCGGAGAGAAACGGAGCCCCGGGAAGAGAGGAACCCAAGAAGCCTGAACCCTGGCAAACGTCAGAAGCTGTCTTGCTCCAACACGTGGCAATGGACTTTGGTAAAGGAAGTAACTTATGCTTTATGGCCTGGTAAATGTGGGCTTCTACCCCAAATAAATACCCTTTATAAAGATCAACCAATTTCTGGTATTTTACATCAGCACCCCTTTGGCTAATACAGACATAATGCAAAATATATGGCTTACTGTGAGTTGCAGTCAAAAGTTTTTTGGAAAACTCTAGATGTTAGTGCCTTCCATTGCAAATAGTACCATAGACATATAATCTGCCTAAATTCTCCACCAAAGATGTCAGGAATGAGGTCGTGGATGGGAGGGGAGTAAGAAGTGAGCCAAAGTGGAACCACTCTCACCTAGGAGAGAAAGCACAAGCCAGAAAACCACTGTCAGAACTGCCACCCATGTGTCTGTCTACCACTAGGCATTAGTGACTAGACGACCAGCTCCGTGATGGCTGTGACTGAGTCTTCCTCGCTTACCTCTCTCCTCAACACACACAAAAAACCAAATAGCAAGAGTTCAAAAGTAATTACGGGGGTAGCAGGTATAGCAGGTGTAGCTCAGCGGTTGAGTACCTGCTTTGCATGCATGAGGTCCCAGTTTCAATCCCCATTACCTCCTTAAAAAAATAATAAAAATAAAAATAATTACCGATGAATGGATGGCATGGGTTACGCTAGATTACTCTGTGATAAAAGAAAAAAAAGAAAGAAATCAAAATCTCAATGGCTTACACCACAAAGGTTTATTTCTCACTCATACAAAGTCAGCTATGGGTCAGATTACTTTCCAGGGCTGCTGTGGGGGAAATCTGGGCTGCTTCCATCATGTCAATGCACGGTCCCAGGTGACAGTGGAGGAAAAGAGAGAGCGAGAGGGCTGTGCGTGGTGGCATATGTCACGTCCACTCCCGGTCTTTGGCCAGCACCATTACCTAGCCCCGTTTCACTTCAAGGAGGATGGGAAACAGAAGAGCATCGCTAGCTGGTGAGCAGTAAAGGTCTTTGCCACAACTGTGCATGAGCTGGGCTGCCTTGTTACTTAATTCTATGGATGGACTTTGCCTCCCCAACTACTCGGTTATTCGTTCTACAGAACTTCTGGGGTGGGGGTGGGGGGGTCTGCTCTGAAGTAAATACTGTGCACGTAAGACGCTATCCTGGTTTGGATTTCCCTAGAAGCAGACCCTGAGACAAAGAGTAGAGTGTACATGCCTAATTGGGGGGGTGAGGGAACTCCAGCAGGGCTGGAGGGAAGTGATCCAGGAGGTGTGTCTATTAAGCCAGCTACCTCAGTGGGTGCCTGAAGCTCAAGCACTTGGAGAAACTCTGGGAAATGCTAGAAAGCATACCTCAGAATTATCTCCACCTTAGGGCTGAAGGAGCAAGGTATTTAGGTCTCAGCCCATTTCCCTTGGTGGAGGCTGCTATCAGGATATGTGAAGTCCCCAACCCTTCCAGCCTGCTGCGCTCACTTCTGTGGGCAGAGTGGCCTTCCCCCAAAAGCCCCCAAGCACAGAGAGGTACACTCTGTACGGGCAGTGGAAACTCCCAGGTCACACTGAGAAGGTGAAGTCTGAAGGAAATGGGCAGGGAAGTGACAGCATCAGCCTCCAACCCCAACCCACAATCCCCGAGCTCACGAAGCAGGAGGAGAAAGAGAGAGAGAAACAAGGAAATGTCGGCAGAGGTGAGGATGCGACAATTGATGTAGCCGTAAAGCGTTGTGGGGAACAGAGGAGCTAGAGGCTGATTCCCTGGAATAGCCTAAAAGCCTTCTCAGGTTGGATCTTTAGAAGGACAAGTAGGAGTTTGTCCCTGAGAAGAGGAGGAAGAGGAAGAGTGAAAGTCACTGTCAGTTACCTACCCATGGCAGCCTTTCCCCCTTCTCCTCCCTGGCTAGCCCAGCAGGTGATCATTCATGATTGGTCCAAGCCAGCCATGAGATCCTTATCCCTTTAGCCAAATCCTTTTCCGGCCTTCCTTGTGCCTAGTGGTGACCTGGTCTGGCCAATGAGAAGTAAGAGGAGATCTGCTGGCAAGTGTTCTGGGGCAGACTTTGCCTTCCTGAGAAAAAGAACAGATGGATTGGCTACCATCCTTTCCTTTCTTCCTGCCCTGATTGCAAACGTGATGCCGAAAGCCACCGCAGCCATCTTGGGACCGTCGGGTGTTGAGCATGAGGACAAAAAGCCAGCTGCTAAGGATGGCAGAGTGGAAAGAAAGAAGGAACTTGGACTTCTGAGGAGCTGAGGCCTGGCAACCGTCTGCCTTCTTGTCCTGTGAGAAACATAAGGTCCCCTATGTTTCAGCCACTTTTCCTCCAGTATCCTTTACTTGCAGCCCAACGCAATCCCAACCGACCTGAGGAGGAGATTTCAGACAGAGGGACATTCAGGCAAGGGAACTCCTGCCTGGAGTTGATAGGAAGCTTGGTTTGGCTAGAAGACTGGCTGTGCATTATAGAGTGGAAGCAATGAGACTGCAGAGGAGGGTTACAAACAGAATATAAAAGACGTTTTGCTATGCAAAGACGTCCAAAGGAGAGGCTTATAGAGGAAGGATGATCGTATTTGTGATTTGGAAAATAACAGTATCAGACATATAAAGGAAGGACATAGACCGTAACCTGTGAGTAGTTTCCAGTGCTATTTTTATATTATCTACAGCTTCTGATGCAGTCCCCCTTTAGTGCTTGTCGAATTGAACCGAGATGAGGGTACCCTAATTATTTCTATGTCCCCATGCTCTGCTTCAGTCAACTGCGAGAGATATCCAGAAAGGTTGCAGGTGAGTTTCTCACTCTGCCACCAACCCAGTTTATGACCTAAGGCATGTCACTTGCCCTCCAGACCTCAGAGTCCTGTCTGTTCAGTGAAAGTGGGGAACTTGGTCTCACCTCCTGCCACCATCCTAGGGACTGTGACTCACTGCGTCTGACGGCCAGGAGACTTGACCTGGATTCCCTCCTCTTCAGTCCCCCAAAACAGGCAGGGGAAATTTGGTTTATCATAGCCCTCAGTCACCAAGGACCGAACAGAGAAAATGGGTCAATAGCTATGACAACCCCCGCCTGATTTGGAAAGTAAAATTGCAGATCAAATCTGTATATTTCTGTATGTCCCAAATTCCCAGGTCCCAATCTGGCTCCTTTTCTATATATAACATATACGCAAGATATTTTTTTTACTCATCCGACTATTACTTCGAAACCAAGGATAAGGGGAGAGGGGAAATCAAATGTTTTCTCATGTGGCATTCAAATGAAGAGTGATCAATTAACCCCTCAAATTAGATAAGTACTGGGGAACCCACAAAGATGAGACATTGGACTCCTTGTTCATACACACATCAGCACTCCGGGCCCAAATTATATTTGACATTTAATTAAAGCCACAAGGCAGTGAAGTCAAGAGCTGAACCTGCTGCAGTGCTAGCAAAGGAGCCACTCTTTAGGATGGATTTGTTTATTTCCTGCTACCAGAGGCCTGGGTGCCCACCCCACCCCCACCACCACCCCTTCTATCTCAGTCCAGCTCCACTCACCACGACTGGGAGAAATTCAGTAGAAGCAGGGATTAGAGGAAGGGATCATCCCTCTTCTGTGCCCCTACCACACACACACACACACACACACACACACACACACACGCATACACATGCACACGATGCTATTACTGTCTAATGGAACCAGTCCTTCTTCCCAGGTTCCACACCTCCTAGAGCCAACACCCCTCCTGGACACTCATCCACTCTCCCACCCCCAGTCCCCACCCAATTCCATTCCTAGACATGGCACTTTGCATGTTCAAAGAGCATGACTTCTCAGCATTGAGCCTTTTTTCCCCCCTTCTTCCTTCCTTCCCTCTTTTCTTCTTTCTTCTTTCCTACCTTCTTCCTGCCTGCAGATCCCATTGAGCAGCCTCCAAGTTCTAATGCCGTGCTCAATGTTATGGGGCCACAAAGACCTATAAGGGCCACTCCTGCCCTTGCAATGTTTTGGTGGAGACCTGGGAATTCGTGAAATGCTGGGTATCTGTATCAGATTTGATAAAGACCCTGTGCACTTAGAGCTTAGTGAGGAGTCAAGACCGTGAAAGTTTTGGAGTCAGAGGAAGGAGACTCAGTGAGTCAGGAAGGACCTCACAGAGGAGCCAGGGCTTGTGTTGGGTCTCAACTGATCAGCTCTAGAAATATGGGAGGAAGTTCCGAGCAGAGAGTACAGCGTGTGCAAAGGTCCAGAAACAGGAAATAGTGAGAAAGTTGTTCTGCTTGGGGTGGAGGGTCAGGAGGTACAAGCGGCAGAGGCCAGAGGAGCCTGTGGATAAGGACCAGCAGGTGCTGGATGTGGAGTCTGGGCTGTGTCCTGTAGGTAGGAATCTCATAGGCCTGCAGGGATTCTAGGGGCATTGGCAACTATGGAATACGAAACCAGACTGAGTTCCAGCTGCGCTTCTGACTCTACTGGTGAATGGCTGTGCAGCCTTAGGTAGGCTGCCTCCCTCTCTGAGCCGGTGTTTCTTCCCTCTGTGAAATGAGGAGGGGCACCCCTGTCTCCGCTTACCCCAACCATCTGGTATCTTTCAGAACCAGATTAGTGCCAAATGGTGCCGAGTATCAGGCTTGGGGGATACAGAAGTGCCCGTGGATCCCAGATGCTGCTCACTTGCATGGGTTTTGAAATATCAGAATGAAGTGATGCTTTCCTAACACAGATCACAAACCCAGCACAGAATCAAGACAAATTAGCAATGGGAGATGCAAACGTACGTAAATCCCACTCAACTCAAAACAGACCTTTTCATTACCTCTTCGCTCTCCTTGTTCACAATTTCATCTTCCAGAAAGTTTAGAAGGTAACAAAGGCAACCGCTATCTCAGGCTGAATTCTGATCCACTGAGAAGAAATTACTGGGAACTGGAAAAGATAGACACCATGGACAGAGGGACAGGATCTTAGAAAAAAGGGAATATGTCATCTTAGGGTTCATAGCAGCCCCTGAAAGAGAACAGCAAGTTCACAGGCATGAAGACTTTGGAAAGCCTGATTTCTAGACACTTAGAGAAAAGACAGATGCAGTCTTATGACCAGGACTCTATAAAGGATGACAGCTCAAGAAAGATGGGTAGAGGAGCGGATGTGGTTCAAGCAGATGAGCGCCCACCTCCCATATGGGAGGTCCTGGGTTCGGTTCCCGGTGCCTTCTGCAAAAACAAACAACAAGCAAAACAAACAATAAAACCAACTCAGGGAAGCCGATATGGCTCAGTGGTTGAGCACCAGCTTCAAGCAGAATTACTAAGCTCCTACCTTGGTCTCTACCAAGGAGAATGCTCTTTGGCCTGAAAATCCAGCTTTCATCACATCACTCCCTGCTCTAAAATGCTGTGGGTCCCTCTTCCCCTGTGAGGCCCTCAGAATTTGGACAATGTGTCCCCTTACCCTTCCAATTCCCCCACTCCCCACCTCCCCCCATCCCCACTGCATGCCGTGCCCTGGAGCTGGGCCCTCCAGACTGCAGCCCACAGGCAAAGGCAGCCCAGCACAGGTTTGTATGGCCTGCAAGCTAAGAATGGGTTTTACATTTTTAAATATCAAAAAACATCAAAAGCAGAATAAAATGTTGCGACATGTGAACAGACTATGGAATTCAAATGTCAGCGACCATAAACAAAGTTTTTTTGGAATATAGCCACACTCGTTTGTTGACACTGCTTTTGGAGCTATCAAAGTGGGATTGAGTAGTCGTAAGAGACCCTACGGTTCACAAAAACTAGGGCGTCGGCTTTCTGGCCCTTTATGGGAAAATTGTGCTGGCCACTGCCCTAGAAAATCTATACTTGCCACAGAGTCTCCAAAAGCCATTCGGCACTTCTTACTGTTGGACCTGAGCTCCGGTTGTCCCCTGAGTGAAACCCAGATCACCACCCCCAGAGTCATCCTTTTCTTCGCTTGTAAAACACTTCCTATTCTTCTAGACCCCAGAACTGGCAAAGGCTTAATGTGTGACCACTCCCAAGGGCATTTGCATTTAAGCCAAAGAAATAAGTCTCTAATGAGAAATTTTCAGGCAGCCAGAAGTACCAGGGCCCCTCGCGGGGTGAGCTTTGCGGTGGGGGTGGGGGGGCTGGAGGTGACTTACCAGAGAGACATCATGGGGGAAGCAGGAAATATGCTGGGACTTAGATGCACATGGAGCTATCCAAGAATGGGTAGGTCTGAGGAATGAGCTTTGGAGGAGAGCCACAGGTATAGCTAGAAGGGGGAAGAAAAGTCACAGAGGCTTCTGATTCTAGGCCAGAGATCTCTGAGAGATAGGAGACCTGGGGAGGAGGTGAGTCGGGAGAGGAGGAAAGCTGTGTGCCAGGGTATAAGGGAAGGAGCTCTGGAGAAGCAGTCAGGGGCATGGCCTGCTAGGGCCAGCTCAGCTGGGCCCAAATCCATAAAAGACACAAAAACACCAATGTAATAAGTTATATGGGGCCGAATAACTCAGGTGTCTACACACAACTTCTTCAGTAACTTGATTTCCCCACCCGTTGAAATTAACTGGGGTAGAAACCCCAAACACTCATCTTGGATGCCAACTCCAGACCCACTCAACAAATGCAGAACAGGTGTTTAAAGAAGGGCTGGGTGACGGGGCCTGGGAATCTAGCCTGCCCCAGGCAGCTCCAGGCCCTGGCACCAGCTCTGCCGAGCATCAGCTGTGTAGCCTGGGACAGCCGCTTCCCTCCCCCAGCCTCAGCATCCTCAGGTGCTTGCTAATGCCCTTTTAGCAGGAATGTTCTGGAAGGGGGCAGCCGTAAGAGATTAGATATAATGTAGGCCTTGTGGGGGCCTGAGTAGACGTGGGCTGGGACGAGCAAGAGAGAGTGTTGTTTGGAAGCAGCCCAGAAACACGCATTGTGGCTTGTTTGCTGGGGAAGCAGGAAAGGGCGTGGTGCAAAGGGTAAGGACGTGATCTCCAGAGAGCAGGCATGCTTCGTGTGCTGAGCTCACCTCTGTGTGCACACATGTGTGCACACATGTGTGTGCACACACAGAGTCTGCTAGCGCACACCTGCTTCGCTCATGGCTTCCCAGCTGAGGAGGCAGGAAGGGGCTCAGCAAGAAGAGGGAGCTTCAGGTGGGGAATTGGGAGAGGGAGGGATAAGGAGACCCTGTTCTGCTTCGGTCTTCAAATAACTCCCCTTGTTTTACAGAGCGAGAAACTGAGGCAGCCCTCGGTTAATGCCTTCTCTTAAAGAATCAACTGGAAGCAAGACTGCAGCCTCGGACCACTGCCAAGTGTCTGTATCTTACTTTGGCTGCAGAGAGGGAGGGAGGGAAAGAGAAGACTGTGGTAAATGAGGATGGTTCAGATGGAGAGTGTGCTGGAAAACGTCTCAGCCTCTGTAGAGGAAAAAGCCACAATCAGACAGAGCTGCGATCTGCAGGGTGGAAAAAAAGGAGGAATGTTCTGGGCACCGAGGCCTCTGGTCAAATAAATGGCCCCATTTCTCCTTCTCCTTGCCCAAATGCCCAGCCTCCAAAGGAAGCAGGACCCAAGAATAATTCAAACCCTGGTTCTCTGTATTCTTATCTCTTGTTTTGCTTATGCCCCATCCTGGAACACACAGACATACTCCAGACCTCACTCTCCGTCATCAACCTCCACAGAGATTTCTCGGTCCTAAACTTCTCTGAAAACAAAACTCGTCCTTGCCTTGTTTAATTCCACTCTTTAAAATCAAGCTATGACATGGAGCCCACAAGCCACTTCTAGAAAGAACTCCCACTGGTCATTTAGTGTCTGTGGGGAGGGAATGGGGGGCAGAGGGGTGGAGGACAAAGTCGATCAATTTTTACGGAACAGCTGTCTGGCTTCGCATTTCGATCAGGGCCTGAAATGTTCCCATCTGGGGTGAAATCAGGTTTATTCAGGCCAGGATCTACATCAGGAATGGGGCTTTGCGGGGTGATGCCTGGGAGGCAGGCAGTTGGGGGCAGCTGCCTTCCCTAATTTCCTTTGATATCATGTCACAGAGCCATCATCTACAAGTTCCCGAAACCCCGAGCGAACCTGCTTACATTTCCAGCCAGCACTCCTCCCACTTCTTTACTACCCACAGTGCTAAAGAGGGCTTGCTTTCATCCATCGTTGGCCTAAAACTATGTCTCTCAGGCTCTCCGGGGTTCCTTATTCCGGGATTCCGCATATCCTCCCTGGCCAATGGCAAAGGGCATGAGTTCTCTGGCCAGTCCTGCTGCCCTGAGCCGCTGCTGGGGAGGGAGGTCTCTAGGACCCAGGGGTCTTCAGTGGGGAGAATGGTGGGGCCCATAACCGCCCTTGGGAAATCAGCTTCCCACTTGCCTTCATGACTTGACACTTTTCCTGGTGGCCACATTAATTCCTGGTCCCCTGGTCATTCTCTGGCGAGGGATCCCCTCTGCCACACATTGAGATCCAGACTCTTCTGAGTCACCCAAGGCCCTCGCTTTACACACCTGGGTGGGCCCGTTTCCCACGTCCCCCACAGCAGTCCTCTCACTTTCCCTCTTAGTATCCTCATTAAGGCGTCTAAACTCTCCTCAAGCTGGCCCTCCACCGGAGGTGTCCATTCTCCTTCCCTCTGCCCATCCCTCGGTTTTTTCTCCTCAGAGCCTTCCCTGACTCCCGTGTCCCCTGAGGAAAAACTTGGCCCTGAGCCACTGAACGCTGGCTCCGTCATTTGCCAGCTGCCTGAGCTCACACAAGCCTCTCCATGTCCCTGGGCCTCAGTTTCCCCAGCGGAACATGGAGACAAACCCTCCCTCACAGCTTGACATAATGTACCTGAAAGAATCTACCACCCAGTCAGCTCCCAGTAAATGTTGGTTCTTCGGTTATTTGAGCTGCCCTTCTCTGAGGTCCTGGACTTAATTGTTTCATTCTGTGGGACTTGCTTCCTCAGGTTACCCTTCTTGAGGAAAAGGACAGGATTTTGTGTTTCTCTGCATTCTCCCTCAGCACCTAGCAGGCAGGGCCTTCCGTCAAGCCTGGAATAAACACCGCGGCAACGCCCACTGGGTCTGTAACTTAGACCAGGGAAGCCGTGTTGTCCTGGGATTCCAGATCCTGTGTCCCTCCCCTCACCTCCCTGAGTGACTTACTACGACTTAGCCACAGGCGCCAGGCCTGTGGGAGAGGGTGGGTCAGCCTGGCTCCTGCGGGCCACGGCAAAGTGGGGTGGGGAGTGGGCAGTAATGGAATGAGAGGCACTGACATCTAATTCCATAACGATTAAGGTGATAGGGACAAACTCCAGAAGCCAGTTGTTGGGTGTAATTAGGGTGAGCAGCAAATCACCGTGGGCCAGGAACCCCGCGCCAGACAGGCAGGGCCCATCCCTGTTCCAGAAGGGACCCCCTGGGGTCGGCCAGGCCGAGGGAGATTTCTCTCCATTAGGTGCTGGCAGGGAAGGG
>JAQZBX010065607.1:0-16271 GCA_029593785.1 Cabassous unicinctus | reverse complement strand
ATTTGAAGGGCTTCAGGATCTCCAGCACTTCTGCCCTGTGCAATGCATCTCATGAGAGGCGATGAAGCATGGGTGTTAGGAACCATTACACGATTAGTACACGGATTATTATCAAAACCATCAGAAAATATAGTAAAAGGGTTAGTGGGAGGTGGAAAAGTAGAAGGAGGAGCAGGGTTCCAGGAATCTTTAGCAGAAGTTTTCTTAACTATACCCGAGTCCACAGGATTAGTTTCCTGTTCCTTAGGTAGGGAAGGATACAAAGGCTGGACAGAAAAAGCGGCTGGCTGATTTAAAAACTAGTGCTAGTTCCCTTAGTATGGCAGACAGAATCCTCCTCATCAGAAGTGCAACCTCCTGAAACTTCAAAATTCCCTTCCTTTAAAACAGGCTGTTGAGTACTATCATCACACCTTTTATATGAACAACATTTTCATCACCCTCTTCTTCAGATTGAAGAGGATCTAAGGCAGCGGCTATTTGATGACAGAGAGTCCATACTTGAAGAGGAACTGTTTCCCCTCTTTGATAAGCTCACCACAATGATTTCATTACTAGTTTCCATTGTTTCAAATTTAATATATTCTGCCCTTGTGGTTGAAACCAGTAACAATGTTTCTGTACAAGAGAAAAGAGTTCTAGTAACTCGTGGGTTGTCACAGATACCCCTGTACTCTTTAACAGGGTCTTTAAAACCTTGGGATATTCCTTAACTCGAGTCGACTGATTTCCCATTACCCTGACGATCAAGATTATTTGACTCACCACAAAAGATTCAAGTACCGTCCGACCCAGCAACAAGTCCTTAGTTCCACAGCACTGATCCAGAGAAAAAGACAATAAAAAAAGACTAGTCATGCCCCACGTTGGGCGCCATCTGTTTTAATTCAACATGGAGTTTGATGGTGCCGGGAACGATCCAAAGAAAGATAGGGATCAGGGGACCTCACCCCATGAGGAATGCAGGCAAGTTTATTTAGATTAAAGCTACTTTTTATACTACAAAGCTGATAACAAAATTAGGGAGTTCTTCACTAGGTTCTCAGCTTGGTGCGTGAGAATGCTACCTGTTTGTGAGTTCCCAGACAAAGTTTCCTGGGAACTTAGACAATAACATCTGTGTGGGGAGTTCATTCTGCTCTGCCTCCTCCCACTGATATCTGCAGTATGCAGTGTCCTTGGAGACACTTGCTCTCTACCAGCAAGCATGCTTTTTGGATGCTTAACCCTTTATGCTCTGACTCTCAGCATCTTCTCCAACACCCCAATAAGATTAAATACCAATTTCTCATTAGGAGCAATAGTGGCAAGAAGGAAAAGGGAGGACATATTTAAAGTCATAAAAACAAAAATTGTCATCCAGGAATTTCTATATCTGGCCAAATTGTCTTTCAAAAATGAATCTTCGGACTGTTCATATGCTGGTTGAGCCCTGAATCTCAACAAGACTTTCAACACTTTCTCTCCAGTTCATTGGACTTGCCCAGGGCAACTAACAAAAGGATGATTATGGACAGCAGCCAACCCAAAACCAGAGTATCTACAACTGCAGGCAAGACAGTTTAATCTATCTGACCCATGGGATCTACGTCCCCTCTCAATCAGAAACAGAGTCGGCATGAATATCCTCAAGTCCTTAAGTTTGAAGAATTAACAAACATAAGGAGGGAATGCAACATGGACTTATGTAGAATTATGATTATTCTAGCAATGGAAGAACTTGTATCATTGATATAAAGGCGGTGGCCACCAGAAGTTCAGAAGGGAGGAAGAGGGAAGAATAGGTCTAACATGGGGTACTTTGGGGACATTGGAATAGTCCTGCATGATATTGCAATGACAGGTATATTCCATTACACATTTTGCAAAAACCTATACAATTGTGTGGTGCAAATTGCATAATAATATGTAAACTATTGATCATGGTTTGTAGCAAAGCTTTAGTATATGTTTATCAATTGTAAGAAATGTAACATAGTAATGAAATATGCTGTTAATACAAGAAAGTGTGTGAGAGGGAGGGAGTGGGGCATATGGGAATCCCCTATATTTTTTATGTAACATTTATGCAATCTAAAACTTCTTTAAAAATAAAAAAATTCACTCATAAAATAAATGAAAGAAAAACTTCTGGGAAAGTGGGGGATTATAGAGACACAAGACTCACTTCTCTCCTAGAAGAATAGCTAGATGAAAGGAAGAAACTGCCTGGAAAAAGGTTCTAGGGCTTAGAAAAACATGAAAAAACTGGATACCACTCAGAAGAGAGGAGTTAAAAACAAAAGTTTGAATGGAAAAGTTCTTGAGTGAAAGCTGTAGCTGCCAATGCCCATGCCCCCACCTTCAGAGCACAAAGCTTTGAATCTCCAAATGCTGGCTGGAGGCTATGTACAGAGAAAACCACAGAAGTCCACTTCTCAAGTAAAGGGAAGAGAGACGAATGCAGCCAAAGACTGGCTCAGCTTTTGGACATAAAATTTGGTCTACTGTATACCACAAACCTTTCTTGGCTGGATAGGTTCACACCATTATTTTCCCTGGGAGCCAGAAGGGGACTAAGATCCACTCCTCTCAAACACCCTCCCTACTAACCATATCTGGTTGTTGAGAATGTAGAGGGGCATAGAATTATTTCCTACCAAGGAAAAGTGAGGGGGCTGCTGACAAAAGGAGAACAGCTTCTAAGAAAGTTTGATATGTGAAGCTCTGAATAGGCCTGAAGCAGGATCCTCTCTCACATTGTTCCTGTCATGGTTACAGTGAACACACCCTGACTAGGGTTTGAACTGAGAAGTCTGACAAAGATTGCAATTGGCTGGCAGACCAAGAATGTGCATGCAAGGAAAATAAAGGTAAATAAATAAAAAAGACTTTTTTGGGGGCCTTTACAACCTACCTCCCCAAATGCCTTGAAAGCTTGTCTGCAACCTATTATTGAGTCTATGGCTGAATTTGAGTAACTAAACATTGGAAATTCTAGAACAGGCTGAACCATGAAATAAAGAAGAGCAGTTACATATAGCCTCCCACCACTAAATCCCTATGCAAAAGAGAAATCGAGCATCAGAGTAATCACACCATCAAATCAGATGCCTAGACATCAACAAAAAAAATTGTAAACCATACTAAGAAAAAGAAAGATATGGTTCAAGCAAAGGAACATTTCAATGCCCCAGATGAGACACAGGATTTGAGATGACTAATCAATGACATTCATACACATCTCCTAAATCAAATCAATGAATTGAAAAACAATATGGCAAAAAGATAAAGGACATCAAGAAGACACTGGACCAGAACAAAGAAGAATTTGAAAAACTGAATAGAAAAATAGCAGTGGTATGGGAATGAAAGACACAATAGGTGAAATTAAAAGCACAGAGGCATACAACAGCAAGTTTGAAATCACAGAATAAACAATAAGTGATGTATGGGATAATTACAACTAATATAACTTATGGAGGATAGTTAACAATAGTAATGTATTATTTTTTCATAAATGGCAAAGATATACCAATTGCATGGGACAATAATAGGGGGAATAAGGTGATTTGGCATTTTCCTTTTGGAATAATGAAAGCATTCTAATATTGACTGTGGTGGTGACAGTACAAATCTGTGATTAAATGACAGCCACTGAGTGTACACTTTGAATGGGTTAAACAAAGCATGAGACTGCATAACACAGGGAATACAGTGGGGAAAGATATATCATGGTTAACAGAGCAAATATGAGAATGTTCTCTCATGAGCTATAACAAATATATAATAGTAATTCTGGGTGTTCATTATCAAATGGGTTGGGGAAAAATACCCCAAATGTCAGATATGGGCTCTAGTTAGTAGTAATATTTTGATTATGCTCTTTCTTAGTTTGTAAGAAATATTTCATAACAATGCAAGCTTTGGTGGTGGGCTGATGGATGTATGAGAGCCCTATATGGTGATATGCATGATCGTTTTGTAAATTCACAGTTATTATACACCTATTGTTTATGTATGTTCATGTATAAATGATATATTTTTTTAAATGTACACTTAAAAAAGAAAAAAGTAATGTAGAAGACAGAATAGCTGAAATTGGAGAGAAAGAAGAAGAGAGAGAAAAGATTGGAAAATCTTGAGCAGTTGCTAAAGGAGTTGAATGATAACATGAAGTGCAACAGCATATGTTTCATGAGAGTTCCAGAAGGAGAAAAGAAGGGTTAGGGGGCAGAAAGCATTTTAAGAATAATGGCAGAAAAGTACCCAACTCTCAAGCTAAAAATGAATTTACATATCCAAGAAGCACAGCATACTCCAATCAGAATAAACATGAATGGACTTACTACAAGAGACATTCTACTCAAAATGTCAAATGTCAAATGCCAAAGATAAAGAGAAAATTCTGAAAGCAGCTAGGGAGAATCAAACCATCACGTATAAGGAATGCCTGGTAAGTCATCATATGGATTTCTTATCAGAAACCATGGAGGTAATAAGACAACAGCATGATGTAATTAGTATACTGAAAGAGAAAAATTGCCATCCAAGATATTGGCCTTCAATTATAAAGGTGAGTTTAAAATATTCACAAATAAAGAGAAACTAAGAGATCTCATTAAAAAAAAAAATCTGGCTTTGCAGGAAGCACTAAAGGGAGCCCTACAGCCCAAAAGATTTGATGGAGAGTGTAGAAAGGAAGACTCTCAGAAAGAATAACCAAATGGGTAAAATGGTAGATGAAAACAAGATATGGCCTATGAAAGCCAAAGAATAAAATGGTGGAAGTATTTAATGCATTGGAAGCAATATAATTGAATGTAAATGCACTAAACTCCCCAATCAAGATTTAGGTTGATAGAATGGATTTAAAAAAAAAGAACCACCATATGCTGCTGTCTACAAGAGACTCACCTTAGATCCAGGGATACAGATTAACTGAAAGTGAAAGGTAGGAAAAAGATATTCCACAAGGTGTAACTACAAAACCAGCAGAGATAGCTATACTAATATCAGAAAAAAAACAGATTTTATATGCAAAAATATGATGCAGAAGGCCATTATATATTAATAAAAGGGACAATCCATCAGGAAGGAGTAACATTCATAAATATATATGCACCTAACCAGAGTACACCAAAATACATGAGTAAACTTGAGCAAAACTAAAGGGAAAAATACCTTTATAATAATATTTGGAGACTTCATCATGCCACTCAAATCAATAGATAAAATAGCTAGATAAAAGATCAAGAAAGGAAACAGAGAACATGAACAATATGATAAACAAGCTAGATCTAACAGATATATACAAAACATTGCAAATCCCAAATCAGGGTTTTACATAATTCTCAAGTGCTCATGGATCTTTCACCAGGATAGACTACATGCTGCTTCACAAAGCAGGTCTCAATAAATACAAAAAGATTGAAATTATACAAAATACCTTCTCAGATCACAATGGAATGAAGGTGGAATCAATAATAGCCTGGAATGTGAAAATTTGCAAATGTGTGGAGCATAAAAAACACAGGGCTAAACAATCAGTGGGTCAATGAAGAAATTGTAAGAGAAATTAGGAAATATCATGAGATGAATGAAATGAGAGAACAACTTAACAGAATATATGGGATACAGTGAAGGCATTGCTGAGAGGGAAATTTATAGCCTTAAATATCTGTATTACAAAACAAGAAAGAGCTAAAATCAAAGACCTAACCGAACACCTGGAGAAACTAGACAAGAACAGCAAATCAATCCCAAAGCAAGGAGAAGGAAATAAGTAATGAAGATTGGAGCAGAAATAAATTAAATTGAGAAAAAAATTAGAGAAAATCAACAAAACCAAAAGCCAGTTCTTTGAGAACAATAAAATTGACAAACACTTAGCTAGAATAACAAAGAAAAAACAGAGAGGAGATGCTAATAAATAAAATTTAGAACTGAAAGGGGGTAAGTTATGACCGACTCCACAGAAACAAAAGGGATCATAAGAGAATATTTTGAGAAATTCTATGCCAAGAATATAGACAACCTACATGTAAATGGACATATTCCTAGAAACACACAAACAACCTCTATTGACTACACAAGAAGTACAATAACACAACAAACAACCACATTTAAAGAGATTGAATCAGTCATCAAAAATTTCCCAAAAAAGAAAAGTCCAGGACCAGATGGCTTTACAGGTGAATTCTGCCAGTCATTTCCAAAATTAACACCAATCCTTTCAAACTCTTCAAAAAAATTGAAGAGGAGGGAAAATTACCCAATGTATTTTATGAAGCCAACATCACCCTAATATCAAAACCAAATAAGGTACTACAAGAAAAAAGAAAATTACAGACTAATATCTCTACTGAACATAGATGCAAAAATTCTCAAGAAAATACTTGCAAATAAAATACAACAACATATAAAAAGAATTACACATCACAATCAAGTGGGATTTATTCCTGGTATGCAAGGGTGGCTCAACACAAGAAAATAAATTAACATAATACACCACATTTAACAAACAGAAGAGAAACAGCACATGATCATCTTAAGTGATGCAGAAAAGGCATTCAGCAAAATCCAGGATAATTTCTTAATAAAAATACTTTGAAATAGAAAAATAGAAGGAAATTCCCTCAATATGATAAAGGGCATATATGAAAATCCCTCAGGCAACATTGTACTCAATTGGGAAGCATTGAAAGCTTTCCCACTAAGATTGGAAACAAGAAAAGGATGCCACTATAATAACTGTTATTCAACATTTTAAAATAAGTTCTACCCAGAGCAATTAGACAAGAAAAAGAAATAATCAAAATCCAAATTGTAAAAGATGAAGTAAAATTTTTAATTTTTGCATGTGACATGATCCTATATTTTTAAAATTATAAAATATCCATGACAAAGCTACTTGAGCCAATAAACAAGTTCATCAAATTTCAGGATACAAGATCAGCCAGCAAAAATCAGTTTTTCTATACACAAGTATTAAACAATATGAGGAGGAAATCAGTAAAAAGATTTGTAATTACAATAGCAACAAAAGCACTCAAATACCTAGGAATCAATTTAACCAAACTTGTAAAAGACCTGTATTAAGAAAACTGCAAAAGACTGCTAAAAGAAACCAAAGAAGACCTAAACAAATGGAAAGACATTCTTGTACATGGATTAAAAGAAAAAATATTGTGAAAATATCAATCTGACCAAAACTGATTCATGGATTCAATGCAATCCCAATCAAATTCCAAACAGCTTACTTTACAGAAATAGAAAAGGCAATTACCATGTTTATTTGGAAAGGAAAAGGGAATCAAAAAGTCAAAAGCATTCTAAAAAAGAAGACTGATGTGGGAGGACTCTTAGTGCCTGACCTTAAAACAAATTAGAAATTTACAGTGGTCAAAGCAACATGGTATTTCCATAGAGCTAAAAACGTTGATCAATGGAATATAAGTAAGAGTGAGAAATAGACCCTCTCCTCTATTGCTTTTGACAAGCCTACTGTGGCAGTTTGAGATTATTTATGAATCCCCCCCCCCAAAAAAAATATGTTTGTAAACTAACCTATTACTCTGGGTGTAATACCCTTTGATTTTATTAGATCCACCTGAGATGTCTTTGATAAAATTACCTGTTAAGATTAAGGTTTTGTATCCACCATGTCAGTAAGGCATATCTCAGGTTGAGTTCCCATGTCCTTGGTGGGTTGATATAAATGGACTCTCACTCAAGATGACACACAAGAAGAGACATAGTTCCATAGATGCCAGAGAAGAGAACTTTCTTATGTTTCAGAAGAGGAGAGAACTTTGTCAGCTTTTACCCTGGAGCCACAGGAGGAGAGATGAGTAATTTCCTTGAAAGTTTGCAGCAGAGCAGCTGAGAAGACCCAGAAAGAAACAAGCCCTGTGCCAAAGACTAAATATAGGAAACCCTGAGAGACCAGGCAGATATGAGTGACCATCTTGTTTCAACATATGACAACTGACTTTTGTGACAAAGCAAACTGGAAATGGACTCATTAGGGTGTTGTAACTGTAATCTTTTACACCAAATAAATACACTTTATAAAAGCCTACAGACTTCTGGTACTTTGCAACAGCACACCTTTGGTAGATTAATTCTCCTTTCAAGTCCAGGTCTATTTAACAAATGATGCTGAGAAAACGGGCTACCCATCAACAAAAGAATGAAAGAGGATTCCTCCTTTACTCTCCATACATGAATCATCTCAAAATGGATCAAACACCTAAATATAAAAGCTAGAACCATAAGAGTACTTGAACAAAAATGTAGGGAAAATGCTTCAAGAACTTGTGGTAAGTGGAAGTCACCTTACACCAAAAGCTTGAGCAACAAAAGAAAAATAGATGAATGGGACATCCTCAAAATTAGACACTTTTGCACCTAAAAAGACATTGTCAAAAGTGTGTAAAAGGAGCTGACTCAATGGGGTAAAGTACTTGTCAATCACATATACAATAAGAGTTTAATATCCATGGTATATAAGGAGATTATACAACTCAACAATAAAAAGACAAAAAACCTGATTTAAAAATGGATAAATGAGTTGAATAGACATTTGTCCAAAGAAGAAATAAAAGTGGAGAAAAAAAACAAAAAAATTTTCAGCTCCACTAGTGATTAAGGAAATTAAATCAAAACTGCAATGAGATACTTCACACCTATTAGTATGGTCACTATTAAAAAGACAGAAAAATACAAGTGTTGGAGAGGATGTGGAAAAATAGGGATACTTATTCACTGTTGGTAACAATGAAGAATGTTACAGCCACTGTGGAGGACTGTTTGGCAGTTCTTAAGGAAGTTGAATATAGATTTGCCATGTGACCTGGCAATACCACTACTAGGTATATCCCCAGAAGAACTGAGACTAGTGACACAAACAGACATCTGCACATGGATATTCACAGTGGCATTATTCACAATTGCCAAAAGATGGAAACAACCGAGGTGTCTTATCAACTGATGAATGGATAAATTGCAGTGTATACACACAATTATATATTATTCAGCTGTAAGAAGAAATGAAGTCAAGAGGCATATGATAACATTGATGAACCTGGAAGACATTATGTTTACTGAAGCAAGCCAGTCACAAAAGGACAATGCTACATGATTGTGCTATTATGAACTAAATATATTGCATAAACTCATGGGGTCAATAACTAGAATATTGGTCACCAGAAAGAGAATAGTGTTAGAGAATGTAATCTATGAAGGATTGGTAAAAAGGTTGTTTGTAAATCTTTTAACTGAATAGAAATAGTTGAAGAATTTCATAGCATTTTTAACTAGCAGTGCTAATATATAGATATTATAGTGATTAAAAGGGAAAACCCAAGGTCCTATATATTACTAGAAGGAAGGCTACAAAATGTAACATCAGACTGTTTACCATAACAGTATGGGTAATATTGCATATGTGAGTGTTTTCTTTGAAACAGAACAAATATATGTTAATATTACAAGATGTTAATATCAGACAAATATACAACCAATGCAAACTATGGACAATAAAGTATAATAATGTATTAATAATCTTCCATTAAGGGTAAGAAAAAGGAAATATGCTAATGAAAGAATCTAGACAAAAGCTACTTGTCGCAGTTTGATATTGCTTATGAATTCTAAAACTAAATATTGGATTGTGTTTATAAAGTGGTCTGTTCCTCTGGGCATGTTAGATTGTATTAAAGTCAGAGGTTTCACTTTTACTTGATTAAATTATAGCTCTTTGAGTCAGCCACTTCAGTAGGACATTGAGTCCTCACTACCTTGGTGGGTAGGGACTCACAGAGAAAATGACAGGGCAGAGGAAAGAGTTCTAGTTTTGATGCTGGAGCCCCGGGAAGTAAATACAAAGAGAAGAAGAACACAGAGGAAGAGGGACAGCTTATTAGACACAGCAGAGACCCTGGGATGTCAGAGGCCCTGGGAAAAGAGATGAGACTGATAATCTACAGCTGACCTTGTGAAGAAAGCTGAGCCCAGAAAGAAATGAGTGCTAAGGAGAGAGATGAGGCTTATACCAGCCTACAGCTGAGATGAGAAGAAGCTGGGCCCATGGAACCTTAAGAGGGAGAAGGAAGGCTGAATGTTTGCAGAAAACCATGCCCATCTAGCTCCAACACATGGCAAGAGACTTGTTGTAATTTATGCTTAATGGACTGGTAACTGTAAGCTTCTACCACAAATAAATAATCCTTTATAAAAGCCAACAGACTTCTCGAATTTTGCATCAGCACCCCTTTGGCTGAGTAATAGAATACTATATATTGTTTGACTCCATCTATACAAAATATAAATATAAATAAATTAGAGAGAAACAGAATAGCAGCTATGTATGGCAGGAAAAGGGAAGAGATATTGTGAGATGATTATTAAGGGGTAGAGATTTTTGTTTATTTTGTTGTTGTTATTATTATTATTATTATTGGAGTAATGAAAATGCTCTAATCTTGATTGAAGTGATGAATGCACAACTCATGATATTATACCACATTCCATTAACTGTACACTTTGGATAGATTGTATGCTTTATGAATATGTATCAATAAAATAGATTTTTTAAAAAGTAAAAGAGAGTAGTACATTCCTAAATAAAGAAAAGCTGAGGGAGTTCATCATCACTAGATCAGCTCTACAGGAAAAGCAAATGGAGCTCTTCAAGAGAAAGAAAAGGACACTAGACAATAGAAAGAGCGTAAAGAAAAAAGATAATCAGTATGAATACATTGGTAAATATAAATGCCAGAAATAATGTATTTTTGGTTTATAAACACAGTTTTTACTTCATAAAGGATCTAAAATGTAAATGCATGTAACGTAATTATAATTGATTGGTTTTGGACTTGTGATGTGTAAGTACTTAATTTTTGACAAGAACTACCTAACATTCTAGGGGCTGCAGTGTGTATTCTATTGAAGCTAAGTAGTTATAAAAATGGAAATTTTATAAATTAAGGGCATAAATTTCAAAGCCCATTGAACAATAAAGAAAAGATTTAAAAATTAGAAACAGAAAGATATGAAAATGAATTCTATAGAGTTCACGAGAAAAGATAACCTAAATAAATATGTAATATTAGAAAACTTAAGGTGAAAAAAAGGAACAAGACTAAAAAAGGAGTTAAATGGTAGAAGAACTTCATTACCAATACTTAATTAAAATGTAAATGGGTTCAACTATGCAGCCAAACGGCAGAAAGTCACAGAATGGGTGAAAAATTATGATCAAATTATGTTTTGTTAAAAGATGTTTGCCTTAAACTGAAGACACAAGAATATTGAAATTGTAGAGATTAGGGGAAATAACATATAGCATTATATTAGTAACCAAAAGAGAGCATGGTTAGCTATGCTTATATCAGCTAAAACAGACTTATGTCAAAAACTCTTATAAAGGACAAAGAAGGTCACTATATACTTATAAATGGGTCAAAGAAGAAATCACAAGAGAAATTAGTAAGTATCTTGAGGCAAATGAAAAGGAAAACACAAAATACCAAAACTCGTGGGCTGGAGCATAGTAGTGCTCAGAGGGAAAGTTTTAGCTCCGAAAGCTTACCTTTACAAAGAGAAAGATCTCAAATGGGAAATTCACACCTGGAGAAAATATACAAAGAACAACAAAACAAAACCAAAGTGAGCAGAAGAAGAAAGTAACAAAATTAGAGTGGAGATATATATAGTAGAGAATAAAACAAATAGAATTAATGAAAACTAAAATAAGTTCTTTGAAAAGATCAATATAATTGAAAAATTATTAGCTAGCCTGGCAAAGAAAACAAAAGGAGAGGACACACATAATTAAAATCAGAAATAAAAGGGGGGCATTTCTATCTGCCCCACAAAAATTATATATATATATTATAAGAGGATATTATAAACAAAACAATTGCACACTAACAAATCAGATAACCTAGTTGAAATGGATGCATTCCCAGAAACACACAAACTACCTATATTGACTCAAGAAAAATAGATTATATAAATGATCATGAAAAATTCCTCAACATTATAAAAAGCATATATAATGCTCACTTTGGCAGCACATATACTAAAATTGGAATGATACACAGAAGATTAGTATGACCCCTGTGAAAGGATGACAGGTAAATTCATGAAGCATTCCATATTTTCATATTTGGAACATAGGGCACTTTTAGTGGTTTGGAATTAAGTGTAAACCACAATGTAAAATATAGATCTTGGTTAGTAGCACTGCTTCAATATTTATTCATCAATTGCAACAAATGTATCATACAATTTTTAAGATGCTATTAATAGTGGAAGAAGTGTGAGGGTGAGGGGTGGGGTATATGGGAATCCCTTATACTTTCTATGTAACTTTTCTGTAATCTAAAACCTCTTTTAAAATAAAGTTTATATTAAATATGAATAGATATGAAAATCCACAGCTAATACTCAGTGGTGAGAGACTAAAAGTTTTCCCTCTAATGTCAGTAACAAGACTTGGAGGCCTAATGTGACAACTGTTATTCAATATTTTACTGCAAGTTCTAGACAGAGAAATTTAAAAAGATCAATAAAAGGCATCCAAATTGGAAGGGATGAAGTATAATTTTCCCTAGTTTCAAATGACATTACCTTAAAATCATGAAAAATCCAAAACAAAGCTATTAGAACTAATAATTATTTCAGCAAAATGAAAACATACAAGACATGCAGAAATCAGTAATTTATATACAGAAATAATGAAAAATCTGAGGTGACTAATAAAATAAAAACATTTACAAAATAAATGAAAGGATTAAATACCCAGGGTAAATTTAACCAGGGAGCCAAAGCCCTTATGAAAAGAGTGTAATGGACCACTCCCTCACATACAAAAATTAACACAAAAACTATTAGCAACCTAAACATAAGATATAAAACAGTTGAATTCCCAAAGGAAAATATAGGGAAATATCTCTCGTATCTTGTAATAAGCAGTGGATTCTTAGAATTTATACTGAAATACAAGCAACAAAAAATGAGATAAACTGACTTTGTTATTTTTTTTTTAATTGTGCATCAAAAGACATTATCAATAATTCAACGGACAGTCAATGGAATAGAAAAAATATTTAGGAACCATATGCTTACAACAATACAAAAACACAAGCAACTCAATTAAAAAATGTGAAATTGAATATGCATTCATCCAATACTATAAACAAATAACCAATAAACACATGAAAAGATGCTCAACATCATTAACCACTGGGTAAATGAAAATTAAAATCACAATGAGATAATTCTCACACTCACTAGAATGATTATTTTTAAAACATGGAAATAATATGTGGCAGAGAGGGTGCTGAGAAATATTAACACTCATACATTGTTGGTGGGAATATAAAATGGTGAATCTTCTATAGAAAACTGTTTGGTAGTTCCTCAAAATGTTTAACATATAATTACCATATGACTCAGCAATCCCACTTCTAGGAATATATCCAAAAATTTTTAAAGCAGGGACTTGGGCAAATATTTGTTCGCCAAATTTCATAGCAGCATTAGCAAATGCCAAAAGGTCAGATTAACTCCAATGTCCATAAGTAGATGTATGAATAATCAAAATGTGGTATATTCATACAATTGAGTGCTACTCAGCCTTAAAAGGAAATGAAGCTCTGACATTTGCCTCTGCATGGATAAAACATGAAGAGGACATAAATCAGATACAAAGTGACAGATATCTTATGATTCCTCTTATATGAAATACCTAGAATATTCAAATGAATAGAGACAGAAAGTAAAGTACAGGTTCCCAGGGGAAGGAAGATGGGTCATGTTGAGATAACGCATAATGGATATAGGGTTTATGTATGGGATAGTGGGAAAATGCTAGTAATGGATGGGTGGTTAGGATAGCACAACATTGTGAAAGTGATCTGGCAGCATCTGCTGGTCTCTCCCTTCTTTTCTGGGTTTTGTAGATTTGGGCTTCTTTCTCCCCTGGCTTTCTCTTGTTTTATTTCTGAATTTATTCCCCTTATAAAGGACTCCAGGAGGATTAAGTCCAATCCTGAATAAGGTGGGTCACACCTTAACTGAAGTAGCCCATTTCAACCATTGCCCATGGTTGAAATGTGAAAATTTACATTGCATATATGTTTCCACAATAAAAAATTAAGATCAACTAAAAAGACAATGAAAATTAATGCCATACATAATCCTGGACTGGATTTAATATTGGAGGAGTAAAGGCCCAAATGGATATAAATGTGACATGTGAAAAATTGGAATATATACTGTACATTTTATATCAATATTAAAGCTCTTGATCCTGATAATTTTATCAAGTTATCAAGATGGTTACAAAAGTAAATATCCTTGTTCTTAGGAAATGTACAAGAAAAGCATTATATGTTCAAGGAACCTGATATATATAGCCTACTCCCAAATGTTTAGAAAACTGATATAAAAGTAGGTGACAAATGAGGATGATAAATAGATTGACAGACAGATAGATGATAGAATGATTCCGCAAATTGGCAATATCTTAAAATTGATGGATCTGAGTACCTATATTTTAGTTTGCTGATGGGTTTGTGTGTTTTTTTTAACAAATCAATTTTATTGATACATATTAATACAGCAAAAAACATAAAAAATGTACAATGTTTTTCGGTACAGTCAAATAGTTGTGTTTTTTATTTTTTTTAATAAAAAATACATTTCCCAATTAAATGTCCTGGAAACATATAATTTTTTGAACAATACAATATGTTATGCAACATATTTGGTTCATAGTAACAAAGTCATACAGTATTTGTCCTTTTGTGACTGGCTTGCTTCACTCAATATAATGTCCTCCAGGTTCATCCATGTTGTCATATGTTTATGATTTCAGTTCTTCTTACAACTGCATAATATTCCATCCTGTGAATAGACCACAGTTTATCCAATCATCTGTTGATGGACACCTGGGTTGTTTCCAACTTTTCACAATCATGAATAATGTTGCAGTGAACATCAATGTGCAGAATTCTGTTTGTGTCACTGCTTTCAGTTCTTCTGGGTATATAACCAGTAGTGGTATTACAGGGTCATTTGGCAAGACTATATTCAAGTTCTTTAGGAACTGCCAAACAGTCCTACACAGTGGCTGTACCATTCTGCAAACTCAGCAATAGTGAATAAGTGTTCCTATCACTCCACATCCTCTTCAACAATTGTAGTTCTGCCTTTTTAATAGTGGCCATTCGGATAGCTGTGAAATGATATCTCATTGTAGTTTTGATTTGCATTTTCCTAATCATTAGTGATGTTGAGCATTTCCTCATGTGCTTTTTTGCTACTTGTACTTCTTCTTTGGACAAATGTCTATTCAAGTCTTTTGCCCACTTTTTAATTGGGTCATTTTTCATTTTATTGTTGAGTTGTAACATCTCTTTATATATCATGGATATCAAACCTTTATCAGATATGTGATTTCCAAATATTTTTTTCCCATCGAATTGGCTTCCTTTTCAGCCTTTGTGTAACGTCCTGTGAAATGCAGAAGTGTTTAATTTTGAGGAGGTCCCATTTATTTATTTTTTTGTTTGTTGCACATGCTTTGGATGTAAAGTCCAAGAAATCACCAGATACTACAGGGTCCTGCAGATATTTTCCTACATTTTTTTCAAGTAGTTTTATGGTCCTGGCTTTTATATTTAGGTCTTTGATCCATTTTGAGGTGATTTTTATATAGGGAGTGAGATAGGGTTCTTGTTTCATTCTTTTGGTTATAGATATCCAGTTGTCCCAGCACCATTTGTTGAAGAGACTGTTTTGTCCCATTAACATTAACTTGGTAGGTTTGTCAAATACCAGTTGACTATATAGGTGAGGGTTTATTTGTGGGTTCTCAATTCTAGTCCACTGATCGATATATCTACCTTTATGCCAGTACCATACTCTTTTGACCACTGTAGCTTTGTAATATGTTTCAACATCAGAGAGTGAAATTCCTCCCATGTTGCTCTTCTTTTTCAGAATGCTTTTGGCTATTTAGGTGCACTTACCTCTCCAAATGAATTTGGCAATTGCCTTCTCTAACTCTGTAAAGTAAGCTGTTGGGATTTTGATTGGTATTGCATTGTATTTTTAAATCAGTTTGGGTATGATTGACATCTTCATGATATTTATTCTTCCAATCAATGAACATCAAATATCTTCCCATTTGTTTAGGTCTTTTTAAATTTCTTTTAGCATTGTTTTATAGCTTTCTGCATAGGTCCTGTATTTCTTTGCTTAAATTAATTCCTAGA
>JAQZBX010065605.1:0-16272 GCA_029593785.1 Cabassous unicinctus | reverse complement strand
AAAAAAAAAAAAAGGCAATGCGAATATTCTCATCCTGATTTTGTGATAAGCAGGTAGGCTAAACATTCACTGTATTAGAAACCATGCATGTGTCCCCAGACCTAGTTTTTCTCCCTAGGTCTGCTTTTTAGAATGCTGGTGATAAACTAAGCCTGATTTATTATACGACCATCCTGTATGGGAAAAGACTGTAACTTTGGGTATCTTTGGTCAACCTTAAGCGATATAGCAGGGGGATGGATGTAGCTCAGGTGGCTGGCCGTCCATCTCCCATATGGAGGGACCTGGGTTTGACCCCCGGGACCTCCCGGTAAAGATAAAAATAAAAAATAATAATAATATAGAAGGCACGTGGGCCACCAGACCCTGTGCGCGGGTGCACCGCCAGGCCCTGTGAGCAGGTGAGTCAACAGGCCCCGTCCGCGGGTGAGCCGCCAGGCCCTGCAAGCGGGTGAGCCCCCAGGCTCTGTGCGCGGGTGCACCGCCAGGCCCTGTAAGCCACGCAGCAAGATGATGACATAACAGGAGAGTGACACAAGGGAGAGCCAAGATGAGACGCAACGAAAAACCAGGAACTAAGGTGGCACAGGTGGTAGTAGGATGCTTCTCTCCCACATCAGAGGTTCTGAGGATCGAATCCCAGTGAAGACAGGAGAAGGATGAGAAGAGAGGGCAGGAAATAGACACAGAGGGTTGCCCAGAGAATGGACACAGAAACAGCAAAAACGGGGGGGTGGGGGGGGTGTAAAAATGTATAAAAGTAAATAAATCCTTAAAAAAATGTATAGGGGAGGAAGATTCGGACTATAGTTAGTAGTAATATTTTGACGATGCTCTTTCATGATTTGTTAACAAATGTTTCAAAACAATGCAGGGTGTTTGTGGGGGGGTGATGTATGGGAGCCCTGTGTGATGTTATGCATGTTTGTTTTGTAAGATCACAGTGTTTACTCAACACTTATAGTTTATGTATGTTCATGTATGAATGATATACTTCAATAAATTGTTTAAAAATTAAAAAAATAATAATTAAAAAAAAAAAAAGTAAAAAGCAACAGCAAAACCACCTTGGCAGTGAAGTTGTACATTGGGGGCATGGGGGAGGAGTGAATTGGTTAGTTAACAGTCTTCCATCTCAAACTTAAAATGTCTGAAACAGAACTCTAGATCTCTTGATTCCTCACCTACTCCAAATCTGTTCCTCCACCAGTGTTCTTTTTTTTTTTTAATATTCTTTATTTTTATTTTTAAAGATACTTAGATTACATAAATGTTACATAAAAAATATAGAGGATTCCCATATGCTCCACTCCCCACACTTCCCACATTTTCCCATATTAACAACATCCTTCATTAGTGTGGTACATTTGTTACAATTGATGAACACATTTTGGAGCATTGCTACTAAGCGTGGATTATAGCTTACACTGTAATTTATACTCTCTCCCACACAATTTTGTAAGTTATGACAAAATATATAATGGCCTGTATCTGTCATTGCAATGTCATTCAGGACAATTCCCAAATCCCGAAAATGCCCCCATATTACACTTGTTTTTCTCTTTCCCTCCCCTCAGAACCTCCAGTGGCTACTGCCTCCACATCAATGATAAACGTTCTTCCTTGCTAGAATCACAGTAAGTCTATATTTAAAGAACACTGGTGGAATGAATGATGGACTAGAGTAGACTTACTGGCATTCTACTAGTGTTCTTTACCTATTTCCTCCAGTTACTTAGCTCAAACATCTTAGACTCATTCTTTGAATCTTCTCTATCTTGTTCCTATAAGGTCTACCTTCAAAATACATCCCAAATCTAATTACCTTTGAATACTTCCAATGCACCCAACCTAATCCAAGACACTGTAATCTTTCTCATGAAATATTACAGTACCCTCCTAAGTGGGCTCCCTGCTCTTTCTCCAGCCCCTCTTACATCTAACCTCTACAAGAGCTGCCATTTATATTTGAAATATAAATATGATTTCATTCCTCTACTCAAAATTCTTCAATGACTTCTCATCTCAGAATATAATCTAAAATCTTTCTTCCATAGTTTACAAATCTCTCCATGATCTAGCTCTTGGCTACTCTCCAATCTTTTTACCATTCATTCCCTTGCTAACCGTTATGGAGCTATACTGACTGGACTCTGATATTCCTTAAACATGCAAATGCACTCCTACCCTGTGGCTATTGCATTTACTATTAACCTTTACCTTAAAGCTATCCCCCATGGATGCCTGGCTTGTTCACTTATTTTAAATTTCTACTCAAATATCATCTCATTAGAGAGGCCTTCCCTGACATTAAATTTCACCCACATCTCTGTAACTCAAGTGATTTTTTTCTTCATAACACTTTTCCAGAAAACACCACTGTAATGACAACTCGGGCTCTCTTTTGAGTTCAATACCAGATCCCTCTATTTTAGAACACTAAAATATTATCATCAGTAATTCTGAGAGGTGTGATGGCTTTGTGGATGTGTAATGGGGAGTAAAAATATCTAAATAACTTAGAAATTAATATCTGTGTTAGTCATAAATCTTCTTTCAAAAGTTAAAAAGATTTCATTTCACCCACCTGATTATCATTATTTAAAAAGTCTTCAAGGAACTCTTTAGCATATTTTGCCCTTGAGGTTTGTTGAGGACTATCATCAGAGTTAACAGGAACAGGTGATTTGCTAAATAGGATTTAAAGGATATAAGACAGCAAGTAAGTTTCCAATTTATAAAAATTAGGTATTATATAATTTAATGGTTATCATTTAAATACAAGTGGTCACCAAGAAATACCCATCATGGATATACTAACTCCTTCATCTTCTCCCTAAACTAATACCAAAATCCAATCTCTATCTCCCTGCTTCTCACCTATCCCAAGTCTGACCCAGGAAAGATAGGTTAGTTTGGGAGGGATGAAGAAAAAAAGTTCAAGTAATAATATTCACCCTCTCCTACCCTCACCTAACCTCCTCCCTGCTGCCTTTCTTGGAGATAGGGCTGAGGACTTAATGGTCCTCTTGAATTGTACCTAATTCCCTCTCCTCTCCTAAGCATCCACTATGCTTTCTACCTGAGAGCTACAATTCCATATTGAGTTCTCTATTAACCCAAATCTTATTCCAATCTTTTGTGTACCAAGATATCATCATCTATAATGTTTCCTTTTGCCTAGTTTTAAAAATTATCATTCACTGACCTTTTTAAAGATGCCTGGCACTATGCTAAGCAATTTACATAGTTTTTTCCCCCCATTTAGTCCTTCAAACATCCCTGGGAGGTGGTTGTTACCCTGTTTTTATAGCTCAGGCCAGAGCAGTTGGTAACTTGCCTTAGAGCAGAGGTTCTTAACAAGGGGTCTATGAGCTTGATTAGAAATTCAAAAAAACATTATTCTTGTGGGGACGTGTTGGTAAGGGTGTGATATATTTATTAAATTGTACACAGTATAGTGTGGACTTAGAAAGGGGTCCATGGAACAAAAAAGGTTAAGAACCCCTGCCTTAGAGCTATGATTCACCTCAGGACTACCTGACTCTAAAGTTCATATTCTCAAATATAGTCACTATTTCTCAAAATGAGCTGAATTACTTATTTAAAATGCAGATTCCATCCCCAGAAGGATCAGTATGAAGTGAATCTAATTTTTAACTAGTTTCTCAAGTCTATCTGTACTAAATGACCATTTTCCTTGTTGTTTTTTTAATCTACTACAGACTGATACTTTTGCAAAAGACAATTCAAATGTCTTAACAGTGCCATGAAAGTTTCTAATGTTTACTCTCACTTCTTATAGCTATCTTATCACAGATGATCAGGAATACTATTTATCTCACAGAGGTATTACATAAACTAAATGAATTAATTCTATATGTATATTGTACATTTAATGGTTGCTCAATAAATATCAGTTTCTGTCCTGATGTTCAAGCGCTAGCAGAGGATAAAGCATTCACACAAAAACAAGAATGTTCCCCAAATCAAATTCTATTAGTCACAGAGAATAAATTAATTCTATTTCTTTTATTTATTTATCAACATAAGGTGTGTTTTGTAACTCACGTAATCAGATATCTAAGAATCTTTTTATAACACCTAAAAGTCATAATGCTAATTTTTTTCTTAATAAGCAGCACTTCATTATTGACTCATTTGATTTGTAGTTTACTATGAGATTTTTCTTGCTCCCGGTAACCCTCTCTCCCATTCTCTGCCAACATGGCCTGTACATCCACCCAATGTCACCAAAAAGCCTTTACCAGATTGCTGAAGATGGGTGCTAGGCAAATAGGGGTTCATTAAACTATTATTCTACTTTTGCATTTGTTTGAAATTTTCCATAACAGTTAAACAAAAACACTTATCTGGTTATGACTGTGTTCCATTTTACTACACTATCTTGAGTATTTTCCTATTCAATTTTGCTTTTGATGATAGGTTGATAATAATTTGTCAGTATCAAACTAAGATCTATTCTTTCTCAGAAATCCATCATTAGTTTCATCTACAAACATACCCAACATAATATGAATTCAATTTTCCAAAAATGCAAGTTACAGGTCAAACCATTGATAATATTAATTACCCAAGTCAGAAGTTGTACTATCTAATTATAAAATACATTAAACGCATTCAAAATTTTACTTTAATTTAAACATCCCTGCAATTATTTGCTCATCCATTTTGTTTCCAATCGAAAGCAAAGTATACAGCACTTTAAAAATACACAGACCAACTGAAAATAAGAAATTAGGAACTAAGACAGGTAAGAGAAATTTAAGAATTATGTGAACTAGTCATTAATCCAACTTTTAAAAAAAGATACTGTGGAAACAACTTGAGGAATGAAACTAAATGTAGAAAAACCTATTCTGGATAATCATCACCATATTTACAAAAGAGTTCACCATACACCAGAAATTACCCTAATATTCTTTAATATTCAAACCAGAATTACAGTCAATGTCTACATTTAAAAAACATAAGACATTCAACTTATCAGGAATCAACAATCCAGAAATCAACAGACTCTCATTCCTTAACAAAATGGAAAGTTATAATAAATAAATAAATAATCAGTGCCTAAGGCAGGATATGGAGTCACCAAGAGCTAAGTCCAGATGTAATAATATCACTAAGAATACGTTTTTATGCCTAAGCTTCCAATTCTAAATCCACTGTCACAGATATCTAGATAAACATTTTTTAAATTATTCTGAGAATCAATGTTCATAGTAGCATTATTCACAATAGTCAAAATGTGGAAATAACCCAACTGCCGAATGACAGACCAATGGATAAACAAAATATAGTATATACAAACAATGAAATATTTGGCCAAAAAAGGAATGAAGTTCTGATACATGCTACAATATGGATGAACCTTGAAGACATCAGGTTGAGTAAAATAAGTCAATCACAAAAGGACAAATATTTTATGATTCCACTTATATGAAATATCTAGATTAAGCAAATTCATTGAGACAGAAAGTAGATTATAGGTTACCAGGGGCTGGGGATAAGGGGTATGGAGAATTACTGTGGGTAAAGAGTTTTGGTTAATGAAAACGTTTTAGTAATTAATGTCATTGAAGAGTATGCTCAAAAATGATTAAAATGGCAGGTTCTATGATACATATGTGTGTGTGTGTATATATATGTGTGTGTGTATATATATCCACAATAAAAATTATTCTGAGAAACTGGCATAGAAAGGTTAAACAAATAAATGAAAAACAATTTTAGGAACAACAAAAATATAAAACAAACCATACAAGAAAATCACCATCATTTAGGGAGAAAAAAAATAACTAAAAGACAAAGTGAAGTATCAATGAAAAGAAAACGGTAACTCCAATATATGGAGAGGATCGGAGCAGCTTACAGTAAAAAGTAACAAGAATTTCACAGTACTCCTCCATCGGCAAAATAGTTTTTTGATTCTAATTCCTCATATTAAGACACATATCAATACTTTTTATAGTGAAATGAAAAGAACATATAACAAACCCAGAAGTTATACAACAAATCTGGCTTATGAAACATTACATCATCTTGTAGTAACAAATGAAAAATGCAATTTAAAACAAGCAACACTGAAAGCTATTCCTATTTTATTATCATCTGTTTATATCATTGTTATTTTAAAATAAATCATAGGGTCATATGACTTTTTTTTTCATTTGGAAAACTAAGCAATTTTTCCATTGTTGCTTACTTACAAAGTAACAGGAATATTTTCCCATGATCTTTCTGCTTCAAGTTTATCTAATGAGCAAGGACTGTCATCGTTTTTCATAGACCTCGGTAATTCTTCAGTAGAATGCTCTAGATTTCTCTTAGCCTTCAGGATAAGCAACTCAATTTTGTCATCTAATTTAAAAAGATCATATTAATTCTTTAGGAACAATATTAATGCAAAGCAGAGCAAAATATCACAAATGCAGTGAGAATTCAGGTAATTCAGAATGCACATATATCTATTACAGCAAGTTACATCAAAATGTGACTTCAAAGAAAAAGTGGAAGAAAGGACATTTTCTTTACAAAATGCTAAATAAATGGAGACAATAAGAGTTCTTAAAATATGTATCAACTTATCATTACATCAAGAGTAAAACATGAAAGCTCTTAAATGTTATGACAAAATTAGATATGGCTCTTTAAAAAAAAAAACAAGTATTACCACTGAATGGCTTTTTGGGTTGTCCTGGGAGAAGTGGATTCTCATATTGACATTGGCTACGTTCAAAATCACATTTGTATTCATTAACTAATCTTTTATCATCACTCAAGGAATTTGAAAAGTTTTCAGGATCGAAAGAGTATTCAAAACAATCTAATTTATTTGTAAGCCGAGAAGTTCTCTGTGCCTGATAACTATGCTTGGGGGAACACTGATTTTCCTTAAATATTTTACAAATCCTTTGCCTATTTGTATCAGGTAGCAAGTCTTGATTGTGGAGCCAAGCTGGGTATCTGAAATCAGGTATACTAGTTATCCCTGAAACATTAAGGTCAGATTTCTGGCTAGTAAGCCATCTTGGATAATTCTTTTCAAGATTGTGTTCTGGACTGTCTTTGAAAGAAGACTTCTTGGAAAAAGATATGGATGATTCAGAAACGCATTTACTAGTCCTATTCATAATTTTTGGTTTTTTAAGTCTGCCATGTTGTTTTCCATTTATGTTTGTACATACAACAGGAATAACTAAATTATCTTTGTCCAAGGGTATGGAGGGTTCTTGATAATCCAGGTTCTTTTCAATGTCTGATGAACCTAGTTTTCCAATACAACTCTTGTTTTTCCTTTTAGTTTGGTGACCCAGTCCAACAAAAGTGAAAGAAGGTAATGATCCATCTGCTGGAAGTTTTAATAGATCATCAGTTGTCAGGCTAATGGAGTCTATGTCATTAATAGTCTGTCTTTTATAGGATGACAAGGAATGTGAGCCTTTTTTGTGATCAAGATTGTCAAAAGCTGAAAAACAAAGCACAGTTGTGTTTATCTTCCTATATCACATATAAACACTCCATAATAATATTCTACAGTAAATGAAAATAAAGAGTTTAAGAATCTTTTTCTTTTCCACTTTACCCTTATGCTCACCAAATCTTTGAGAAAAAGTAAAAACGTTAAAAAATAGGGCATGCTTTCTTTCTCACGTTTCTTCAGTTTTACTTAAATTCTACCCTTTACTCTCCAGCCTTGTAAATTTTCCCATTTCTTCAACTTTTTCATCTAAACACATCTGATAAACAAACACATTATAAACACATTGCAATCACAATATTGGTTACTCAATACTGACTGCTGCATAGAAAAAAAATTATTAAACTAGTTGGAAAAATAACTTGCTTTCTTGCCAACTAACCCCATGATGGCATTAACACAGAGGACAACTGTTCTAATTCTCTTCTGGAATATAATGTCTACATCCCTCTAAGAGTTCAATGAACACTTTTTCCATTCTATCCCTAATAGGTAAAATTTATCAGTTTCCCCTCCAAAGTCAAAAAAGGATCTTATCTGAAAATTCCTAGGAACTACAGAATTACAAAATTATTTTAGGGAAGCGGGTGTGGCTCAATCAATAGAGCTCCCGTTTACCATATGGGAGGCCCCGGGTTCGCTTCCTGGGGCCTCCTTGTGAGGGCAGGCCGGCCCATGCGGCACGGTGGGCTGATGCAGCAAGACCTCACAGCAAGGGGGAGATAAGCAGACACAGAAAAAACACACAGCAAATGGACAAAGCGAGCACAAGCAGCAAGGGGGGGATAAATAAATGAATAAATAAATCTTTAAAAAAAAAAAAATTATTTTACAAAAATATCCAGATCTCAATAGTGTAAGTCATTTTTACCCAAAGGAACAAAAAGTCAAACTTTCCAAGGCTTCAGCACATCTCTCAAAGGTTTAAATTGTTGAAAACAAAGAATAATAAAAGCATACCATTGTTTGGTGTATAAATATACTTGGAGAATTTTGATATATTAGAACTCTCATCAACATTAATTTTTCCAGTGCTTGCACCAGGATACATTTGGCTTAAATCAAAATCATCAATATAGGCCTGTAGAGCCTGAGAAGCAGATCTGTACAGTTTATCCTTATACTGAAAAGAGCCATCAGAGTTTGTGGAATTACTACCCTTCAGGCTGCAGCTTGCTAGAAGAGAAGATACCGAAGATTCCTGAGAACAAACTCTGTACTTCGTACTTGATTTTGCCATGGCTTCCTCAAAATGGGTTATTTCTAGTCATTTCTCTTAAAAATAACTGTAATAGAAAAACAAAATATTAAGGTTCCAATTAAAGGGAATAATGGCCACATGCAGAGAAATATGTAAACTTTTTATAATTTCCTTTCATGAATAAAATTTATGATCTATAAACATTCCTTTTTAGGCACTGTACAGTGTAGATTTTAGATTATTTTAATTATTGTGAATTACTTCATCAATGATTTAACTAATAATTACTGAGCACCTACTATGTGCCCAGAAATACATATACAAAAATTATCTGATAACATATATGGAAAGTACCAAGGAAAGAATACTCACTATTTTTAAGTCTGAAAAACTACAGATGAAGTCTTTTTTCTTAGGGTGATATATTCTATGACATCACAATACCAAACAATCACCTCTACAGAATATTTTTCAATTCTTAAGCCTCCCACCATGCACCACACATAGTGTAGTTGGTGCTCAGTAAAATTTTTAAACATATCAAATGAAGTTATTGGAAACAGAAAAGAAAAATGGAGAATATCCACTTTCAATGTTAAATGCTAATATGTAAAACAGCCAAAACATCCCCCCCAAAAAGATTCAAAAAGAACAAAATAATTTACATTTATCTGTGAAGACTGTTTTTATAGAATGAGCTAGTAATATGTTCTTTTCCTAAAATAACATTGTTAATAATCATTTCCTGACCTTTATTTTTATACTACCTTCACTATTTTCAATTCTTATGTTAAACAGGCTCAGTCCACTTCTCTTTTAAAGCTTAAATAATTTGGAAACTGCCTTAATGTAGTCATCTTACTACTTTACCAATATCAAAATAGAAATCCTCTTTACCCTAATAGAGCAATAAATAGAATCTGTATTTGAAAATCTAAGGAATAACAGAATAAAGTTACTTTTTCAGTACATGACATTCTTTTAAAACTAAATCAATGGATTTTCTTTACTGAGAATGAATTAATGTCTAATACTTAAGATGCTATGATATAAAGTTAATGTTTAATTTTTGCTATAATTTTGGAAATACTTATATTACAACAACATAATGTAATCTTAGTAACTGTCAAATATTACTTTAAAGTATTAAAAGTTCTCCAATTAAAGAGGAGGAAACAAAAGTAAAATGTCATTCTGCCTCACCTTAGCACAAGCAACTCTTTTTCCAAGATATCTGACAGTTGTTGTAGAAGCAGCAGCAGAACTTGAGATGATTAGCCTTTTTGAGTTCCTTAAATGCTGTGATATTGGTATAATTCTAAAGAATGGCTAAACTAAATCAGCTTTGCCCTTTCTTTACCTCTATTACTCAAACATTCCTTGGATAACAATACAGGTTACCGATTTTATTTTACAGAATCTTCAAAAGCAAAAACAAAACCCTAAGGGGGACGGATGTGGATCAAATGGCTGAGCCTCCATCTCCCGTATGGAGGGACCCGCGTTCAGATCCCCAGGACCTCCCGGTAAATAAAATAAAAAAATAAAAAATAAATAAAAACCCTAAGGGGAAAGCTATTATAGTTCTCAGTAAGTAAGTAACTAACATTTACTAGTTATTCTAATTCACAAGACTGGCAAAAAGAAAATCCATAATTTAACTTTTATTATGAAAAGTTTTCAAATACACACAAAGTAGAAAGACTATAATAAATTCCCAAACATCCATCATCCTGTACAATTACTGAATTTATCTATACCCCCACCCACTTCTTCCCTCTTCAGCCACAAGGTTATTTTGAAGCAAACCCCATATATCTTACCATTTCTTTTGTAAATACTTCAATTCGTTTCTCTAAAAAGAAAATCCATCATTCCGAAGAAAACGTTATTCTTACAGCAAGAAATTTCAATTACCTTTGATTCAAAAAGCAGAATGTTCAGGGTTAAATAACTAGTGGGAATATTTCAGAGGAAATTAAAATATTTAATTTTAATTAAGTGGATATTTAACCAAATAATAGCTCTGTAATTTACAAGTTATGAAACCGAACGTTTATTTTACAGCAGAAAGACAGTAATGAACCTGGAAAGCGAAGATTTCTGGAGTCCCTGCACAGCGCATCTTTCCCCCAACCCGAGCGCATTTGGTCCAAAAATTTCCGCCCTTATTGGGAAACACCCTCCCCTTTGGTATTCCACCACTCCCGTCAGACACAGACAGACTTCATTTAACTTCTTTTCTTTTAGAAACCATTTATTAAGCAGCAACAGTGAGCAACAGTGAGCGCAACAGGGGGCGGGGGGGGGGTCACCGAAGCCACCGCCCCTAAACCGCAGGCCCCATCCCTGCCCCACTGGCTTCGATCCGCCCCCAAGTGCCTAGAGGCCCAGACAGGTCCCTTGCGACCCGTTCACGGCACCCTCCACCGCCTGGGGAGCCCTGCCCAAAGTTTTATTATTTCCACAGGGAGTCTCAACTCTTTCCGGCTCTCAGCAAAGTATCTGAGAAAAGATACTCAGATGTATCAAAGGCTCTCGCCGCCCTTAATTTAGCCCTTTTCTTCGGGCTGTCAGAGGATGGGGCGCCCCTCTCAAATAAAACCCCGCTTTCCACCCTAACTCACCGACTGAGGCCCAACAAGAGATTAAAACGCACACTTCCACAACTCTCCGCCGAAAGCCCAGTTCTGTCACCGAACCGGAGACGCGACAAAGCATCCCGGTCCAGGACACAGCTCCGCCTCGGCTTCCCCGAAGCTTTCTCCGCCGTCACAGCTGAGAGCTCCGCCCGCGCGCGCTTTCAAACCGACCTAACATGGCGCTGGCTTGCGGTGCGCATGCGAGGCCCTTGGGGGGCGGAGGCAGGGGAAGGAGACGACTGGGAAGAAGGGAACGCTGTGGGAAGTTGGGATGCACCCCCTTCTGAGAGTTATAGTTTCTCCCTCCCCATCCCTCTGGGGTTGGGGGCTTCTGGACTGAGACCAGTTCGCTGTCCCCCAAGCCCTCTCCACCTCCGTCACTCCTATTCTTTGCCAGTCTGCGCAGGCGACAGGCCAGGCTGAGCTTCCTTGGGCCGGCTCCCGGGGATCCCGGGGCTGTGTAAGGAGCGGGTGGGGTAGGGGACTTGGGGCGTTGGCAGCTGCTGTTCCTGTTAGCCAGAGCAGTTCCACAGCCCCAGTTCTTCCTAAAGAACTCGGCCTCCCCGCTTTCAGAGCAACTCCCTCCCGGGAAACATCATCTCAGCAGGAGGGGCAGCTCCGCCCTTCCAATTCCCTCTCTCCCTCCCTGCCACCAGTGCCTTCTCCATCCCACCCTGACCCCAGGGCCTCCTGGGCTTCCAGCCAGCCTCCCAAATGGCTCAAAGCAAATGAGTGATTGGAGGAGGGAGTTTGGCCGGGAATGGGATTTAACAACCTCTTTGGGGACCAGAGAAGAAGTGACCCAGCATGGATTGGGGACCCAGTCAGGCAGCCCAGAAAGAGGGAGATTATACAAACAGATGTAAAGACCCACTAACAACATGTGTGAATCTGTCTACAAGGCTGGGACAGAATGTGAGGTGCGAAGAATCCAGTTTCAACCAAGTGGTGTATCAAAAAAAAAGGATGCCATCTCAATATTGGTTTATGTTTATTTTCCACTGACCGAATCTGTGAAGATATCCTTGACCTTTACTCCATCTGAATATGATCCAGCTCAACCGAAGTATCACCAGGTAAAATAACTCTAGCCTAGACATTTGCTCTCTCTTCTTTTCAGTCATCTCCAGCCCAATAACCTTCCCTTTTCTCTTAGCAAATGAAAAGTCCAGAAGCCATTAAATTCAGTTTAGTGGTTCATTTAAACACATAGTGGCAGTAAGTGTGCTAAATGCTGGTGATATGAAAATGAATATATCACAGTTCCTACAGCCCAGGAGCTACAGTCTAGTGGTCTGTTCCTATAATTTGTGCAATTTCCAGGTCAATCAATAACAAGTAGGTTGCTAATAGGAAATAAAGAACTAGAACAAGCTAGGACAAGCCCAGGTCAGGGAACAACCAGGAATGGTTGTATAAGATCTATATAAAATGCTAATGGCAATCAGCTTAAAAAGTTAGATTTTAGAAGGGGGAGTTCATGGGTGTAGGATGCTTGTAAAAAAAATTTTTTAAGTTGGATTTTTGTCCACATTCCTCCTAAATGTCTTTTTAACCTATTCTTTTGTTTTTTTTAATAAGAAAATTTCTTAAAGGTTCTTTTCATAAATAGTATCTTCAAAGCCTCTTAGACTACCTTTTTCTTCTGTCTTGGAGCATAATGGCAGATATTACCTGCTGAGGATATAAACTGCAAATAAAGGACACTGAGAAATTATAAAGGACATTATCAAATACCTCAACCCAATTCATGGATCAGAATAATTCTACATCCACTTTATTCCTTCACAGGTTAAGAGAGATGGAGATCTCCATGAGGATTCAGAGAAGAGTCCCAATAGTTATTAAAATTCTGGACTAGATCTATTAGGAAAGGTAAAGAATCCAGGAGTTTACTTAAGGAAAAAAAGAGGTTAATGGTTTACTAAGGCTTTTCAAATACAGAATTTGGCAGCTAGCTGTTGTGGCTGATTGGAGAATTAAACAAGAGAAAATAGATTTATGATCAACCTAAAGAGCTTTAGGTGAGAGCTAAAGAAGAAATGTTCTGATAATTAATAACTTAAAAATGGTTTATTGAGGTACTTAAGGAGGTAGTTCTTTGGAGAGGTTTACTCTTTCACTCATTATCTTTTATTTTAATTGATGTGAAATTCATACATACAGACAATTAACCATTTTAAAGTGTACAATTCAGTGGCATTTAGTATATTCACAATACTGTGCAACTACCAGCTCTCTCCAGTTTCAAACTTTTTCATCACTTAATGAATAGATGGGTTTAAATTTGTCTATTTTAGAAAAGAAACTAATCTTTTTGATCACCTATAATGGGTTCCACACTATTTCAAGCACTTTTACATAAATTAACTCAATCCTTATAACAACCTTAGGAGATAGGCATCATGATCCCCATTTTATAGATTTGGAAATTTAATTTCTGAGGTTAAGCAATTTACCCAAAATAATGCAACTAGTGGTGAGTGACAAAAACAGAATTTGAAACCCTTCTTTCCACCGCATTCTTTCCACCACACTAGCCAACTTCTCCTAACAGAAAACTGGATGATGGGTCAAAGGACCAATGAGACTACTGCTTCCTGAACTCATTCAGAGCAGAACCAGTATCTTACTGTTTTGCCACACCTACTACAGTACCTAACCCCTAGCAGGGGTTAATTAACAGTGTTCATCTTGAATTTATTTGAAATTGATCCTCTCTGAGATGACATTTAAGCAAAACACCAATGAAGAAAAGTCAGTCATATGAACATATTGGAGAAGAATGTTCCAAGCAGAGGGAACAACGAGTATCCTGAGGTAGGAAGTTGCTTGGTAGTATTTGAGTAATAGCCAGGAGGTAGATGTGATTGGAGTTAAGTAGGCCAGAATAAGAGAGATAGGAAGTGTTTGGAGAGGAGGCCAGGGGTCAGATCATATAATGCCATTACCATTCACTTTAAAAAGAGTAATCTTTAAGAGCACATGATCGATGCATTTTGATCCTTTACAAGAGAAGGAAGCATGATTAAGCTGTTAGAAATAATGATGATTTATGGAATAACTATTATATGCGAGGTATTGGTATAGGACATTTAAGTGCAGTAGTTCATTTAACCCACACACTAATTCTACAAGATAGGTATTGTCTCAGTTTTACAACTGGAGCAGAATGAGGAACCAGAAATATTATATAACTTGTTTCACGCAATTAGTAAGTGGCAGAGACAAGATTTGACCCAGGTCTCTTTGACTCCAAATCCTGTGCCCTTTCCAATATACTGTATTTTCGCATTTGAGAAACTATGAAAGGACAAAGAGATTCATACATGCATGCATTCAACAAATAATTATTGTTCATTGCTATGTGCCAGGCATATAGAAATAGTATTAAAATGGAATAGGGCATTTTAAATTTTCTTTTTGTATAATTACGCTCTTAACATTTGTTTTTTTTTTAAACTTTGCAGATAGATGGACTATAAGGCAATTGCTCAAGAAACTACCCAAGAAGTTTTAGGTTACAGTCAAGATACATCAGATTGGAAAGTGGTTAAAATTTCAGTAAGAAAATAAGTTAAATATGTTTCAAGAGTTTGTTTTTTTTAATGAAAAAAAAAGCAGTTCATTGTAAAGATTTTTTTTAAAAGTATTTTCTTTTACAAATCAAAAAATGTATCTTTGTTTTTTTTTTCATTTCCATTTTTTCTGTATCTGACAGCTAATTTATTTGTGGATTTTTATTCCCCTTTGAGAAAAAGATAACTGTTTCCAGCAAGAACTCTAAAAAATTCAATGGGAAAATGTGAGTACAATTTCCTATTTACAGTCATTAGTTTAAATTCTTATTATTTTTTAAATTCAATGTCACTTCATTTACTGTAACAAATTATTTGATACTGATCAGGAAATAGAAATTATAAAGTAACTAGGTTGAAATGTGTTATTAATCAAATAGAGCAATTATGTACTTCTATCACTTATTTTCAAACCTGAAGATAATCAGAAAAATAATCCTTCCAATAAATAATTCACTGAGTAAGATAGGAAATTTCCATTTTAAGAAATAATTACTGTAAAAGCAGATTGGTTCTCACTGTCCTGATTTTGTGGTAATCATGGTAGGCTAAACATTCGCTATATTAGAAACCATGCATGTGTCCCCAGACCTAGTTTTTCTCCCTAGGTCTGGTTTTTGGAATGCTGGTGATAAATTAAGCCCGATTTATTATATGACCATCCTGTACGGGAAAAGACTAACTTTGGGTATCTTTGGTCAACCTTAAGAGATATAGCAGGGGGACGGATGTGGCTCAGGTGGTAGGGTGTCTGTCTCCCACACGGAGGGACCTAGGTCTAATCCCCTGGACCTCCCAGTAAAAATTTAAAAAAAGAAAAATATAGAAGGCACATGAGCCACCAGGCCCCGTGAGCCACGCAGCAAGATGATGACATAGCAGGAAAGTGACACAAGGGAGAGCCAAGACGAGACGCACCGAAAAACCAGGAACTAAGGTGGCACAGGCGGTAGTAGGACACCTCTCTCCCACATCGGAGGTTCCAAGGATTGAATCCCAGTGAAGATAGGAGGAGAAGGATGAGAAGAGAGGGCAGGAAACAGACACAGAGTCGCCCAGCGAATGGACACAGAAACAGCAAAAACAGGGGTGGGGGCATAAAAATGGATAAAAGTAAGTAAATAAATAAATCCTTAAAAAAAATGTATAGGGACTTCCGGGAAGATGGCTGAGTAGTAACACACAGGAATCTCTTCTCCAGAAAAATAGCTAGAGAACTGGCTGAAACAGACCCAAAATAGATCTTCTAGGGTTTAGGACAGCAGGGAAAGACTGCATACCACCGAGAGGAGAGAGGGACAAAAGAGAGAAATCGCGACGACAGAACAAGAACCGTGAGTTTTTAATCAG
>JAQZBX010065604.1:0-16279 GCA_029593785.1 Cabassous unicinctus | reverse complement strand
TGTGCTTGAAAAATATAAATGTAAATACAGTTTTAATATTTTTTTCTCCTCCCTTGTTTAGGTTTTCTTCAGGGACTTATATTCTTGTTGGGGTTTCGTATCTTCAATATTTATCACTTTCTTTTGAATCATTTTTATTTCTTTCTTCATTTCTCTTTTCATCTTTATACATTTCCTTCTACCTTCCTTTTCACCTTATATTTCTATTAAGGCATTATCTCTTGTGGTAATATGTGTATGTTCCTTATCATTTAATTTCATTTCTGATATAATTTTCTTGTATTTCTAATTATTTTCTGAGCTCTATCACTTCATTTCTGAGTTTTTCTAATTCTACTTTATGTTTTCTTTAATGTATCATTTTTTTACTGTCTTTTAGCCTGTTTTACATAGAATGTTACATTTTGAAGTGTTCTGTGGACGTGTCTTTCAGGTATATTTTCTTTGTCGGGATATAGTCAGTGCCTTTGTCTTTCTTTACTTTCAATCATTCCATATGGGAGCTGACCTCAGTATCAATATGTTACTCATTTTTATGTGAAATTTGTTTCTTGGACTTTAAGGAGGAGGCTTGCAGCAGGGTAGTTTTTCTTACTTTACCTTATTCCATCTTTTGTTGCTTGTGATATAGTATTCAAAAATATGTCAGCTTGCCTTCTGAAATTTTGTGACTATATTGCCCTCTCCCACTTTTTTCTGGACCTTCTTTTTCCTTCATCTTTATTTTCCTTCTTCTGCTCACTTTTGATTCTACTCCCAGTAGTTTCTTTTCAGCATGGCACTCAGTCCTGGGAGAAAGTCCTGGCTGTTTAATTTTGAATGTTCATAGAGACCAGACTGCTGCACCCCCTTCAGACCCTACCACAGACTTCTCATACTCACCTGTTATTGGATTAGGAAAACTCTTTGCAATTTCAGATCCTGTTCTGAAATTGGCCTGTCATCTACTCCAGTGAACACCTGTTAGATATTTTGGTATTCTTCTTAGGTCATTCACATGTCCCAATTTTTTCCTTGGCGATCTCCCACGCAAATCCTGATATCATATCAATTTTATGGCTGTTGGTGGCTTGTCCTCACCTGCTTGTAGTTGGGGGTTCATGGGGATACCTGATCATCTAGTTTTGTTATATATGTTGTCTATAGGAATTTGTTTCTACCTAAATACATTGTCTCTTTAAGGTCACCATTGCTTCCACCATTTTTAAGAAGTTCTACACAGTACTTTTATTAAAAATGGATTCTAATTGAAATAAAATACAGAGAAAATGCATTGGATATGGGATTTTCTTGACAAGTTTGAAAATCACTTGCTTTAGGTAGCACATTTCCATCAAAATATCTGCCAGTTTAGCCCCTTTTCAATGCTCCCATTTTGATCCAGCATAGGTCCCAGGAAGGAGGACTGCTCTGGACTTGGGCAGGACAGGGACAGTAAGGGCAGGAGATGGAGGCCTGAGGGACGGCAGAGCTGAGGCCAGGTAGTCATTTAATAATGAGAGGAGTAATGAATGAGCTAAGTTCACGTAAGATGGTATCGTTGAAAATACAGCTGATCAGAAAAAGGAGGAACTAGCTATTCCTTAGCCCTTATGCTGATAGGCAGGGCTGTTATCCCTGACTCTAAATCAGAAGATGAGGTTTCTGTCTCATTGTGTTGTTTCTCCCTGGAGAGAAGGATGGTTTTCCATAGAGATGTAGGCTGTAGTGATAGAGAGACCAGAGGCACATAAGCAAAACTTGCTGTGTTTAGGGCAGGGACAGAGATTTTCAATTAACCTCAGTTTATGTGTAGGTACATTTTTGTTTCCCTTGTATTGTTCAACGAATGTTTATTGGGGAAGGTATTCCTTAATCATATTTTTATAAAGCATATCATTTTTTATTATATTTGAGATACTCCTTTAAAAGATGCCATTCTAAATCAATGTCCTGGTTTGCTCTTTGTGGACCCCAGAAAATTATATCTTAACCTAACCCATTCCTGTGCCTGTACAATGCAGTATAGATGGGGCCTTTTAATTAGTTTCAGTTAATGGACATTTGATTAGATCACTTTCAATTAGATCACTTTAGGGCTTTTGATTGGACTACATCAGTGAGAAGTGACCCAGGTTGGGTCTCCACCCTCTTCCTGGGTCTTTTAGAAACTGAAAACACACACACAGAAAGAAAAGAACACAGAGAAAGGGAGCTTTGCCATTTTGACCCTGCCATGTGAAAGAGTGTACTCTACGTTCACCTATAGCTGTAGAAGGACAGAGGAGCCCTGAGAGGCTCAAGAAGATGAGGCCCAGGAAGGGATGCCTGATGAGCTTGATGAGGAAGTAGAGAGACTGGGAGACCCACTGCCTTGCCTCGCCACGTGGCAGGATGTCAGGATCACCAGTAGCTGACTTTGGTGAGAAAGCATCTCTGGTGCTTTGATATGGACATTTCATGGCCTTGGAACTATAAGATTTTCCCCTAAAAATATTCCCATTAAAACAGCCAACACACTTCTGGTATATTGCATTGGTAGCCCTTTAGAAAACCAAGATAATCGATATAAATGTAACTTAGGTTAATCTTTACACATATTCAGACTTCTTAAAGTATCTGTGTATGCAAAAAGTCTTAAAATTCATTTATTACTGAAAAATATTATTTATCAAGTTCCTGAGATAAAAACACAGTCTTCTTGTATATCATGATCATTCTTCTATATACCATGTGCAAACATTCATGGCAGATCCTAAGTATTTCAAATAGTGCTCAGGATGGGAAGGGAATGTTGATCCAGTTAGCTAGTGGTCTCATCTACTTGAAGGAATCAGAAGCATTCATGAAGGAGTTAGAATTGGGTGATGTCTTGGATGATGAATAAAATTTTGACTAGTAGGAGATGGGAGTGAGGAGTGAAGAACTAAGTGTACATTCCAGAAGAAGGGGCTGGCCTAGACAAAGATATCAAGGTGGAAAGCATGGGGCATGCTCCAGTAATACCAATTATACCAATTTGGTTAGAATATATGACATGTATAAGGGAAGTTGTGGAAATTAGCCTAGAAAGCTTATATAAGTTGTCATGGGCTAAGTGCCAGGTAGAGGAAACTATACTCAATTTTGTAGATAAAGGGATCGTTTAGAAGTTCTCAAATAAAGCTTTATGTGATCAGAACAATTAGACGATTCTGTGTGAAGGGTAGATCAGAGAGGAGAAAGCCCAAAGGTGAGGAACCCAGTAGGCCACCTTTGGACATGATTTTAACAAAGCTCATTATTTTTGTTTTAATTTGAACTGATGCCCTTGACTCTTAGTATTGCCCCATTATGTGTACACATGTAGTATCTATGTCTGTTGTATGAAAAGTATACTGTTGAATGAGAAATGGTTTCCTATATTCCTGAGCCATTTCCTAATAGGCAGAGATGCCAAAAAATGTCCAGGATAAAGAGATCTTTAATGATATGTAACAAATTATATGGCAAAAGGCCAGGCAAACCATTTTTTCATTGAAAATTAATGACATCTGGACTTTTCATTGTAAATATTTTGCATGCCTAGGACTAGGTTAACTGACAATTTTAGGGACAATTTGCTATAAAACACATGACTTTTTAAGCTTATTACATGCTACATATATTTTTAAAATCAGGGTTGGATTCCTATAACTATGTTCTCTCAAGAGATAATCTCTCTAAAGATTTTTATGCTATTAAGAATGTGATATAGTTTATGAAATAATCTAAGGGAGAGAAGAGAGCTCAATTTTTTTTCCTTTATCTTCAGGCCAGCACTATGAATATCTGAAAAATAGACGCAAGACTGTATCAGATGTTTATGGCAAGTAGGTATTATAGGACTATATTCTCTGCTTGATCAACAGTTTTAAAGAATGAAAATTACATATTTTAGGTTTACCAGTTATAACGTATCTATCAATATAGTTTATCATAGTATCTGAGTGCCCACTATAAGGACAGCAATATTGTATGAGATATGAGCAATTTTTTTGAAATTGAATTTAGATCCTGAAAACTACATTCTGTGGAATCCTATGAACTCAAGAGCTTTAAAGGGCTGTAGATATCTTCTAAGCCAATGTTTCTGAACACTAGTCCCACAGTTGGTTTCTGAATGAGAAGAATTTCTGAGAATATTGCTGCATACTACACCCCTCACCTTAGAGAGTCACACGCTTATTAGCATATTGAAGGCTCTGGGAATTTCCTAATGAAGAAACCAGTTTGGCTTTTTAAAACGTAGAGTTTCTCAAACTTATGTGATCCTTTGTACATGCAGTGCATTCAGTAAGTATTAACATTTTTGTGGAAATAATGTTGCTTAGAACATACTTTGGGAAACTCTTAATTGTGCGATATCTTCATTTTAGGTAAAACTGAGGTCTAGCGAGATTTAAGTCAAATAAATCCATTTTTGTTTTTGACAGAGCTGTGAACCATGCCTCCCAATTCCCAGGCCACTTGTCTTTTCAATGTCCTCACCGAACTCATGTGACATAACAGAATCGTGATTATCCTTTTTCTTTTTCCATAGTGTCTTAGTCTGCCAGGGCTGCTATGACAAATACCACATACCACTTGGCTTAAACAGCAAAAGTTTAGTATTGCCTCAATAATTTTTGAAGGCCAGAAATCCAAAATCAAGATGTGGCAAGGCCATGCTTTCTCCCGGAGACGGTAGCGTTCTGGTGGTGGTAGCCCTCTGTCACATGGCTGTCTGCTTCATTCTCTCCTCCTGTGGCTTTCTCTGACTCTGGCTTCTACATCTTCAAGCCCTTAGATTGTGTCCAAATCTTCTCTCTTTATAAGGCCTCCAGTCATACAGATGAAAACCCATCCCGATTCAGTTTGACCACATCTTCACTGAAAATGGTATCTTCAAAAGGTCCTATTTACAAAATGGGTTTACATCTACAGTAGAGCAGATGAAGATTAAGGCCATGTATTTTGTGGGGTACATGACTTAATCCCTAATACCTAGTTACTATAATTTTCACTGATGAAATTTTCACCCCAAAGAGAAAGATGAAGTCAGGGATGAGCAACTCCATCCTAATCGCAAAACCTTCATTCTACACTGCTTAGAGCTAAAGAGGTTGGAGTCCTTGTCATCTCCGTTTTGGTTCTTTGCTTCTCTGCCTACTTCCAATGACTACCTGTGCTTCTTATAGTCTACATTTGGCCATTGTCAGGGTGTTGAGCTGCCTTTTAAGAGCCGAAATGTAATCATTCATATTTTGTACATTCCATTTGCAAAGTACCAGTACCCTTTGCTTTTTTTATGTTCCCTGTGCCTATTTATCATTTCATCACTCATGTTAGTAATGCAAATTAGACTTGAAAGGGTAAGTTAGGGTTTACTCAGCAGGTATGCCCCTGAAATGTTTAATTTTTAGAAGAAGTCAAGGAAGTGTATTAAAAAAAATAAACGTGTGAAAATCATCTATAGGAGAGAGTGAAAAGAGACAAGCTCTGAGAGTCAGAAAACTTAGATTTGTTCTAGGCTGTACCCCTCATGAGCTGTGTGACTTTGCACAGGGTGCTTTATGTTTCTGGCCTTGCTTTTCTCACCTATTAAATGAGTAACTTGGACTAAATGATCTGAGTTCCCTTCCAGCTTTAACTTTCTGTGAATTTCTGATCTGTTAATATGAATGTTAATTATCCATGACCTTGTCACCACAGTCAGGACTTGGCTGAACTTGTTCAAACTGATGGCATCTTGAAAGAATAGCCTGGAGAGGGAAGAAAAGGCTGAATATCAGGGACTTCTCTGACCCTTGCCCAACCAATGACCAGTTTGTATTTTCACAGCCTTCCCAAGCTACACATTTTGTTATTTAATTTAGTATTGAAAACTGAAAATCGCTTTATTGTTTGTGATAGGGTATTTTTAAGCCTATAATTTTATGAGACGTCATCTACTTAAATTGGGGGTGTTCTGGCCTAGAGAAAAATAGGATACTTGGAAGAATATTACTGTCCTGGAGAAATCACATAGTAACGAGAAAGCAGAAGGTAAACTGGCTTCACAAAGAGGGTTTTGCAGACCTAACCCATAGTGCCAAATGCAGCACAGGACAAGGGCTGTTTCCATGGGGAATATGTTGTAGAAAGATACAACCTCTCGAATGTATACATAGGCATAATTCTTTTTAGGTTAGTGACACATTATTTAGCATAGCCATTTCCCCCCCTTGGGAAAACCATACTGACAAATTAGTCAAGTAATCATCCCTGGAGAGAAGAACAAAAACCACTGGCTTTCTGCACCATGTCAGGGTTCTGTAACTTAGAAAAGCTCATCAAACAAATCCGGCTGCAGGACAGGTTTAGTTATAGCAATCGGGTGCTCTGTTCTGTAACCAGCTGTTCTGTACGATTGGCCAGGAGGCTCTGTGTTTATTCTCTCTACAGATGTTTCTTATCTTTGAGATCCTGGGGTGACTATCATCACCTCTTTTCTTCCCTGGGAGCTTCTTGCAGTGCTTGTTCAAGCTATCCATTTATTACCAGGCAGGCGGGTGATTAGAGGAGGTGTGCTTGAGGGGAAGTGCAGTCACATTGCTTACGGCAAGCCCCTTTATTCCACATCTTGTTCTCCCAGCTTCTGAATGAAAGCAGCTAACGAGGGGAGAGAGTGAACCTCACATGAATAGACATTTGTTTCCAGATATAATGTGAAACTGGGATTGCTGGCCCATGCTGTTTTGCATCAACAGATGCTTTAAGAATGCAGTGAAAACATCTCATAAAGTGAAAACCTATCATTTGTATGGCTGCAAAGAGAGATCTTTGTTTGCCCACACAGCATTTCCCAGTGGAACCCCTGAGGCCATGGGTTTTTCAGGACAAGTTTCAACTCTGCTTAGCACACATTTATTGTGCCTGTCTTAGGAAAAAAGGCCCAAATAAGCAGAGTATACTATTGTGAGTCTTGCAAAGATTGCTTGGGTTTAAGCTCTCTGGCTGTCTGGCTTCATACTAGAGCCAATTCACAATTACCTGAGATAAAAAAGACAGAGTGTAGACAAATTAAAATGGAATCCACAGATAATCTCTTCTTAACATTGAAAATGCCACCCTTGCCTTCACTTGTTAAGTCATTTCCAGCAGAGCATTATCAGAGTAGCTATTAGAAACAATGATATATTTGAATTTCATACTTTCTCCTTTTCCATAAGTATTCTAGGATGAGGCTCTAGCCAACAACAGCAACAACAACAATAATGTAAATTTAGATGAGAATGGGCCTTGGTGACCAAAACCTATATGATCATATAGACTGTATATTGCCAGGGCCATTTTTTTTTTTTTAAGGAGGTACTGAGGATCGAACCCGGGACCTCGTACATGTGAAGCAGGCGCTCAACGACTGATTTACACCCACTACCCACCAGGGCCATTTTTTTGTGTTTTTGTTGTTGTTGTTGTTCTTTTTTTGGTATTTTAGGGCCATTTTTTAAAATAGGAAAAATTCACAAAGTTCTGGTAATATCCACATTAAAACTGTCTTGATTAACTAACAAGATTAAGTTTTAGACTACATAAATGTGGACTTTTTTATTCACCTGCCTTCGGCCATTTTGTGAATAGTATCTAATTTCTATTTAGGATGTCACTATTTTTCTACTTTTATTAACCTTACACCCGATCTTTCCCATACATCTGCAGTGCTCCATGCCCATCCTACAAGTATGGTGAGGATGGGTTAGATATCTTTGTAAATTATTCTCGTGACTTGGAGATAGAAGTGATGCAGATATAAGGCTAAGACACTGTCCTCATTTCCCTTCATTTTCTGTGATCTGGATGGCTCCTAGTCCAACAATTTTACATTGATTGGCTCCACATGTATGAATTTTGTTTCCAGGATCCTAATGCAGATTTTTGTTATGTTAGCACTAAATTCACCTCTTTCCCCTGCAGCAGAACATTTCCTCTCACACACAAAAGCTGAAACAAAATTGCCTGAGTGGAAATCCACAGTGATAACCACTATTAAATGAGAGACATGTTTTGATGGGGTGCTGAACTGGGCAAAAGGAGCTGAATTCTAGAAATATGGAAATGACATGTTTTTTTTACAACCATACTCTAGAATGTGAAAAAAGGAGAATATAGAATCAAAAGAATGAAAAGAGAAATAATGGATTGGAGACTTGAAAATAATTTAAGAAAAATCAAACAAAATAAAATGAAAATAAAAATTTAAAAACCCCATTCCATAAGCTTTAGTCTAGGAAAATTAATGATTCATAAGATCCAAATGTTTAATGTTCTGCATTATTTTTCCAAATATTAAATAATTGTAAATATGTCAACTTCAGGCCTTAAGACAGTAGCTGGAAGGTAGATGTATAACCTGGTATGGATTAGAAATTTACAGCATGGGTGCTATATGCAGAGCAAGAGGCAAGTCTAGTTTAGCTCAGATCTTCACACCCACGGTGCTGAGCCCTTCCCTACAGTATTCCTGCCACCAAACCACTGTTGATTTTTTGTAGGCAAGCAGAATAACATGACATTGGAAAGAATCTTGTCTCCAGAATATACAGGGACATATTTATGCTTAATGGCATTAGAAAGTAGGTCCTTATTAGACTAGAGCAAAGGATTTCCAGAGCTAAAGCCTCTTTTGAAGAAAGAACTTGTAGTGTTTTTATACCTCTAGAAGAAAGAAATGGGCAAAAAGTATTCACATTGACTGTTTTTTTTTTTAATTACCAGAGCTGGGGATTGAACCCAGGACCTTGTATATGGGAAGCTGGTGCTCAACCCTTGAGCCACATCGGCAACCCACATTGACTCTTAAAGGCAGAAATTTTGAGAATTGTGACCATAAAGGTTTTTGGAGGCTAGATAATGGAGTGTTTTTGTTTTCTTGGATGTTCAAGCAAATACCATGCAAAGGGTTGGCTTAAACAATGGGAATTTATTATTAGCTCATGGTTTTGGGCTAGACAAAAAGCCCATTTCAAAGTATCATCACAGCTATGCCTTCTTCCCAAAGATTGGCTTTCTGACTGGCTGCTGGCAATCCTTGGTCCTGGGCTCTTCTGACATATGGCAGTGCAACATGGTGGCTTTTCCTGGCCTTTCCCTTTTCTTCTGGGTTCCATTGACATTCAACTTCTTGCTTTCAGTGACTTTCTATTTCTCTGCCTGAATTTCATTCTGCTTATTTAGGACTCCAGTAATAGGATTAAGACCCATTCTGACTGAGGTGGGCCACACTTTAACTGATGTAGCCTTATCCAGAGATCCTATTTAAAATAGGTTCACACCCACAGAAATGGATTAAGTTTAAAAACATGTTTTTCTGGGGTACATAGCTCCAAACTACCACAATGCTGAATTTAAAAATGAAAATATTTTATTAGTTTGCATTTAGTAATTAGGAACTTGCAAAGACATTAGAATTCTATTCTGGCTTCTCACATTTATTTAAAGTAAAACAAAGCAAACAAACAAAAACACTGCATCCTCAATACCAAGGGTGGTATTTACTGTTATTTTGATTTTACCCTTATTTTATCCTGAGACTCTAATTGAACAAAATGAAGCAAAACTCAGTCAATGGAAAAACCCATTTAACATCTTCTGTTGTGATGTTTGGGTGAGAGAGTTATCTGGGATTTTTTTTCCTTTTTCAATGTATAATTATTTATCTCTTGAATTGAAACACATATCAGTATTAAAATAGAAATAAGAATATATTTTACAGTTTAAATTCACCTTTTGAAAGCATTGATATGTATAGGGGAAATGGATGGCTCATGGCTCATTTGATTTTTTTTCCCTGACTATGGTATAGAATTATTAAAAGTTTGGGGCTATGTGATAGTTTGAAACTGTATTTACCCCATAAAAGTATGTTGTTAAAGTTAATCCATTCCTGTGGTTGTAGACCCATTCTAGGTAGGCTCTTTTGATGGGGCTACTTTACTTAAGGTGTGACACACCTCATTCAGGATGGGTTTTAATTCTCTTACTGGACTCTTTTATAAACACTATGAATATATAGAGAAAAAGAGAGTCAAGGAAGCAAGAAGCTGAACTTCAACACACTGGAAGAGAAGGGAGAGACCAGCAGATGCCATCCTTGTGCTTTGTCATGTGACAGACCAGCATTGCCGGTCTTCAGGAAAAAAGCATTCTCTTGATGATCCTTGATTTGGACATTTATTGCCTCAAAATAGTAAGCTTGTAAGCTAATAAATTCCCATTGTTAAAAGCCAACCTATTTCATTGTATCTGCTTTCAGCAGCCCAGTAAACTGAAACAGGCCATGATTAATTGATAGGCAATACTCAACCTTGCTGTTTCTTCACAACCCACTATCCTTTCCATAAAATGACTTAAGAGAAAGTATCATGAACATGTCTTCACACCTGCAAATGTACATATAAGAAGTTTAGGACTTGTTACATACAAAAGTTCTTGACAAATTTCTCTTTCACCTATATGCAGTTAGTTGAAAGAAATGAATTCTCATTAAAAAAAAAACTTATTGACGTATATCATTCATACATGAACATACAGAAACAATAAGTGTATAGTAAAAGTTGTGAACTTACGAAACAAACATGTATAACATCATACAGCGGTCCCATATGTTACCCCACTACCAACGCCTTGCATTGTTGTGAGACATTTGTTTCAAATTATGAAAGAATATCATCAAAATCTTACTACTAACTATAGTCCATATCTTACATTTGGTGTATGTTTCCCTCAACCCATCCTATTATTATTTTTTAAAATATATTTTTATTACAGAAGTTGTGAACTTACAAAACAATCATGCACATGTGTAGAATGTGCATACAATACCCCTTCACCAACATACCATACCATGGTGGAACATTTGTTACAGATTATGAGATAATATCATAGACTGTCACAACAACCATGGTCCATAGCATACATTTGGCACATTTTTTCCATACTTACCCAATATCAACATAGTACATCTTTGGCATAGGCGCATGAATATTACAGTATTGCTGTTAACCACATTCCATAGGTCACACCAGTTGTAATGAATTCTCATTTTAATCATTTCCTCTCTCATATTCATATTTGTTCGTTCCTATAGGCTCTTGCTCTCTTGCATGTAATATCTTCCTCTCTCTCATTGTAAAGAAACTGGGGATAAAGTAGATGTCTTGGGATTAGAGGGGCTCTGGTGTTACATATGGAACTTCCAGGAATCATCTGGAAACATTCAGGTATTTGCTCCTAAAGAGCAGGTCATGCAGGAAGATTTTGGTCCCTGTGCACATCAGTGTGGGCACAGCTGACTGCCATGCTTCCTTGGGTCATATGCTTGGTAGGCTTTGGTTCATTCTGAGGAACATAGACACCTCAGGCAATGAAACCCCTCTCTTTTCCAATCATCCAACTTCAGTTTAGGGCTCAGGCATTCCCTGTTCCAAAGGAAAAATTTAAGGAATAGCCCAGTGGCAACTTGACCATGTCTTTAAAATTCAAAGGATAAGGATAAAAGGAGGCCCTTGTGTCAAAAGTCAGAATCCCTGGGACAAACAGTTCCACAGTAATAACAATAAAACATGGACCTGAAGTTTATATTGGTCAATCTGTTATGCCCCTTTACCAAAAACTGTGTAGCCCAATTCGATTCACTGTGAGTGCATTGCCCCTCAGAATTCTTGGCTTTTGGCAGCATGGCACCACTCTTGCAAACCCACGGTACCTGCAGTCCTCTGACATCTACATGGACCTGATTTATAGTCATACCACACTCCAAATGACACTTGTCCTTGCCCATAAAACCAGAGAGAGCAGAAAGAGTGATAGACTGATGCCAGGGTTTTTCTTCATTAGAAGTGTTACCTTTCACTGCTCCAAGCAAATGAATTTGGGGTATTAACGGAGTAGAGTGTTCCCAAAGAGAGAAAGGGGAGCACAGGCAAGGGAGGCAAAGTTAGATTTCTCCCCAAATGCAGCTGTTCAAGGCAGTCAGAGATGCCTTTTCTTTATTAATGCTTTTCTTTCCTCTTTCCGTCAAGACTTCTTCTGGTAACTCGGGTTTGCTTGACTTGGGTGCCCAAGAGCCTATGTCTTTGTTGTTTCTGACCTGCATCTGAGGGCAGGAGGCTAGAGAGTGTCTTGTCCTCAGCTCTCACTGTCTCAAGGTTTGGCCCTGATCATTCAGTCCTCTGCAATGTAGGTTGATTCCAGGATGGGCAGGGGAGCCCCAAGAAGTAACAGCTTCTGTGAACTGTGGCTCAGAGAATGCTTGAGTGGGGAGGGTGCAGGATTGGACAGATTTAGAGAATCTCTGAGAATTCAGGCCAAACAGGGTCTAGGACTGAAATCAATATTCTCAGTTCATAGAATGAAGCTTGAAGAAAAAAAAAAAATTTCCTGGAACCTCCCTTCTTTACACTGACCTTAGAAACAGACACAACTCCCAACTGGGACATCCTCAGCCAGAAGCTTTTAGGGGTTCAGATTCTAGCCAGTCATTCACGGTCTCTTTTGCAGGAGAAATACTGATGGGATGGAATTGCAGCAGCTGCCATTCTTTTGATATTGACTACAGAGCTTTGTCCCAGGCTTGAGAACTTTCTAGGCTAATTGTAAATAGGCCCTTTATACTTACTTACTAGGAAATGCTAGCTTACACAAATGGTACTTAGCCAGACCTCATGGCTCTGGGCCACTTTCTCCTTTATCTCACTTTGCTGTGCCTACTACTGTAGGTGATCATTATGGATTTAAAGTAAATCTGGTCCACCCTGTATAAAAAATGTGTGTTAACACTCTCCTCAGAATGCATATAAGTTCACTTAGAGGGAAATCAAAGCTTAGTTTTTGATCAATTTTGTTTAACATACTTAAGTAAAGCAAATACCCCTCTCATTTACCTCAAAACTTTGATCTGGTTTTAGTTGATGTAAAAAAGTAGCAACAAATTCATTCTCCAAAATGATGCATTTTCCATGTGTTTGTTCTTCAGACTGAAGTTCAGAAATGTGTTTTCTTAAGCTTTCCTAGCTAAAAATAACAGCAAGAAAATTTACCCTTTGCTTTTAAATGAGATTGAAGAATTTTCTCCATCAAGGTCAGGACTGGGTTCTCATAACTGTCTCTACTATCTCCCCAGTGGTTATATATAAAAGCATTATTTTATAAATCAAGAGCTTATACTCAAACTGGACACATTGGATTGTAATTTGTTTTAATATTCAAAACTAAAAATATTTTGCAGTGGGCAAACCCCCAGATGTGTTTTGTCAGTCTCTTTTTCACTTAATGTCTAAAGCTTTATGTATTTGAGGGAAATTTTATCCATATGTTTCTCATTTATTTACACTTAACTCATCAGTATGTGTAGTATGAGTTATTTGATGTCCAAGAAGTCTTTTTAACCATTTAATGTGCTTATTTTTTGTGCCTATGAAATGGAAAATCAGTTTCTGCCAAGAAAGCAAACTGTGCAAAGCTTATCACCATCATTGCCAACAAATATTTACCCCTAAAATTTCGTTTGATTTAAAAATCTGAACAAGAAATTTCTGAGTATGCTATCAGCTAACCAACATAACAACATTGCATCTATTTTCTACAGTATTGTGTGCTCAGGCCTTGTGTAAAGAGTTAATTATAACCTTGTATAAAGAGAGAAGTTGGCGTCAGAGTCTTTATAAGGACATATGTCAAATGTTGAGCCAAGGAAAGTCCATACAACTCTTTCCTGAAATCACTGGTGAACCCAATCCATCAGTTCCATGCATCTTTTCAAACATTGTCAATTGTTAGAAATGTCATCTTTTTAGGCATCTAAGCAGTACGTTTCCTATCTGGTATTCCACCAAAGAACTATTTCTCCGACAGATGCCACTTTAACTGTGCCCTTTTAGCCTTCGTTGTTACAGAACCTCAGGAGTCTGTTGCAAGTATTTATTTCATTACATCGTTGTAGTGGAGGTTTGCCCATTCATTCAGCATATTTATTGAGTGCTCATTCTGCCCCCAGGCACTTTGCTAAGTCCTATGAACAGGAAAATGGATAATATGTACTTCCTATAGTGTTCAGCCTGGTGGGGGGAACTGGAAAGTGTAGAAGATGTTATTGAAGTCCTGCCACTAAGGCCTTGGCCATAGTTCACCAGCAGCTCAGCCACATATAGTTATAACCTGGAGATGCAAAGGAGTTGATGTCCCCAAGGAGCCACCCTCCATTAATAGGCATAGGGTGCTTCAGCTTCTACACTCTTTGGTCTGATGATCATGAGGTATGTTCCACACAGTTTCTCAGAGGGCTATCTGGGGGATTGAGGCACAGTTGCCCATAGTAGCCATCTACTCATTAACCCCTTATTGTTGTCATTGTTTTGACCACCTTCCTTGTCTCTCTTTTCCTCCCTTATGCTTTCTGGAATCATCCCCCAAATAAAGCACCAGCACTTTGTCTCATCTTTACTTTTTGAGAGAAACCTAAGCTAAAGCATGCAGAAAACCAATAGTTGCACTAGTGATACATGCTGTAACAGAAGTATGCATAGTGTGGGTCCAGGAACCTGCAGCAGAACATAGAATAGCTCTTTCATTCGGTAGGGATTTGTGGGGAATTTACTTGTTCAATGTCAATATCCCCCTCTCTACTGTAAACTCTACAAAGTCAGGGGTCCTGTCTAATCACTGCTGTATCCCTGTGTCAGGCATATAAGAGTTCATAGCATACTTTTGAATAGATTATCTTTTTAAAGCAATTTATAGAGATATATTAACTTACCATACAGTCTATCCAAAGTGTACAATCAATGGCTTTTAGTATAATCACAGTGTTGTGCATCCATCATCACAAAAAATTTTAGAACAATTTCACCTCTTAGTCCCTCTATCCATCCCCAGCCCTACATAATCACTAATCAAATTCCATCTTTATAAATTGATTTATATTTACATTTTATATAAATGGAATCATACAATATGTAGTATTTTGTGTCTGGTTTCTTTCATTTAGCATAATGTGGTTTTTTTTTTCTTTGCCTATATTAACATCTTGTAACATTAACATGCATTTGTTAAGTTTCAAAGAGAAACAGCCTTATATATGCAATATTACCCATATTCATATTTCACATGAGGTTTTATTATGCTGTATAGTCCCATGTTACATTTTTTAGCTTTCCTTCCAGTAATATACATGACCTTAGACTTTCCCTTTTACTACTCTCATACCCGTATAATGGCACTGAGAGTTTCAAGCACTATGTTGTGGTCTCACCTTTTCTATTCATTTCCAAGATAAAGAAAAAACCTACCAATTCTGCACAGGTTGACCCTCAGCTTTCCATTCTCTAACCTCCTCCATATTCAAGGTATTAACTCCATGAGTTTACACGATGTATTTAGTTCATGATAACACAATCATATAGTATTTGTCCTTTTGTGTTTGGCTTGCATCACGCAACATAATGTCTCCCAGGTTCATCTATGTTGTCATATGCTTTATGACTTCATTTCTTCTTACAGCTGCATAATATTCTTTGTGTGTATATAACACAGTTTGTTTACCCATTCATTGGTTGATTGACACCTGGGTTGTTTCAATCTTTTGACAATTGTGAATAAAGCTGCTATGAACATAGATGTGCAGATTTCTGTTTATTTAACTGCTCTCAGTTCTTCTGGGTATATACCCAGTAGTGGTATTGCTGGGTCATGTGGCAAATCTATATTCAAATTCTTTAGAAATTGCCAAGCATTCCTCCACAGTGGCTGTACCATTCTACATTCTTACCAACAGAGAGTAAGTGTTCCTATCTCTCCACATCCTCTCCAACACTTGTAGTTTTCTTTCTTTTCAATAGTGGCCATTCTAATAAGTATGAAATGATACCTCATTGTAGTTTTGATTTGCATTTCCCTAGTAGGTAGTGATATTGAACATTTTTTTCATGTGTTTTTTCACCATTTATATTTCTTCTTTGGAGAAATGTCTACTTAAGTCTTACTTATTTATTTATTTTTTAAGATTTATTTATTTATTTATTTATCCCCCCTTGCTGCTTGTGTTTGCTGTGTCCATTCGCTGTGTGTTTTTTCTGTGTCTGCTTATCTCCCCCTTGCTGTGAGGTCTCGCTGCATCAGCCCACCGCGCCGCGCGGGCCGGCCTGCCCTCACAAGGAGGCCCCAGGAAGCGAACCCGGGGCCTCCCATATGGTAAACGGGGGCTCTATCAATTGAGCTTCCCTCTACTTAAGTCTTTTGCCCAATTTTTAATTGGGTCATTTGT